>JASSUY010032590.1:33625-43698 GCA_032466535.1 Forpus xanthops | reverse complement strand
AGGGAAGCTGTGAATGCTCCATTGCTGGTGGTGTTCAAGGCCGAGTTGGACATAGCCTTGGGTGGCATGGTTTAGTGTGACTCTGGCCATGCAAGGGGGTGGGAACTAGAAGATCTTAAGGTCCTTTCCAACCCTAACTATTCTATGATTCTATGATATTCAACTGTTTTAATTACCAAAATTGTAATTGTTAAATTTTCTCTGTAGGTGGGATGCCTTCTGTTCCTCAAGTGGTTCAACAGATTAGCCAGGAACAAAAGCAACAGCAAAATGGGCCAAACTTGTCAAGCTTGCATAATTATTTACCTGTCCCACATAGTGGGAACTGCACTTTTTCTTCAGCAGGTACAGTGAGCAGGCTGTGATTTTGGTTCTAACTCCAGCTCCTGAAAAAAAAGCAGGTATCAGGTTTGCATATTATATTGTATGTGGCTTTGAACATCTGTTTTTTGTGTGTTGTCATTGCTGTTGTCTATTCTGTACCATTAAATAGTCTGTCTGAGTACTGGGAAGAGAGTATCCTCAGAAACAGTAACATCTGTCTCATTAAGATTAATCTGTCTAGACAAGAGTAATTTTTGGCACTTTTACTGGTAGTTTCCTTTGAAATTTTACTTCTGTGAACAAAATCTCTGTTCATTTATGTCATTTGCTCAGCTCACGTGGTAAATGTTATCTGGTGGTAAATATAGCTTCATGAATAATTTCAGGCCTTATATGTCATGAAGGAGAGTGCTTCGCTAATCCTAGTTGGTGCAGCTGGCTCGCTACAGACATTTGAGGTTTGATATGAGGTATTGTCAGGCAGCTCTCACTTGTTATCTGATGACTTCTACTCATGGTCAGTTTTGTATATGCTGTGTTTTTGAGTGCTCTGCATTGTAGCTGTACTTGATGTCTGTCTTACTATTGAAGAATTTTTTAGTAATTCATAGCTATATTTGAAGCTGTGTACGTTCATGCTTGTCATTTCCTTTTGCTGTTCCCCCCAGCCCCTCTGTCCATTTTAGGTGGTAGCTTTAAAACTGCGAGTAGAGTTAGGAGAAAGGAAGAGGAAAGCATGAAACTCAAAGAATGAAGAAGAAAGCATGAAACTCACAGAACACGTCAAAAACAGGTAATAAGGACTTTGACCTTTTTTTTTCCTTTTGCATACTGGTAGTATAAGCCTACCAAAATGAATGTTTGTGAGCTAGTATTTTGATCTTAGTTTTGAGTCAAAGATCTCCTTTCTCTAGCTTGCTAACTTCCTGTAGCTTCCTAAAGCTTTTATAAAGACTTTTTGTTGCTGAGCTCTTGTTTGTTTCTGGGTTAGTTTTATGTCCCTTGTGAGCCATGCATGAAACTGAATTCATGTGTGCACCTGTGTCCCTCTGCAGATTGCCCTTTTTATGTAGGTTTTTGCCCTTTTTACTGTAAGATTTTACAAGCTTGCGATATTCTTGTAGAGTAGAAATCTTACGTTCTTTAGATGCTGGATTAACTGTAAATAGCATCAAATCTGTGAATGAATGATTCATCCTGTATATGGCAGCACTATGATTTTTATTGTTTTGTGCAGAAATAAGAGACTGATTAAGAAAGAGAACCTTCAGAAGGAAGTGGTACTTCCAGAACTTCTCACATTTACTGTAGAGAAATACATGCCAGATTTAGCAGATGCTGCTGCTGCAAAAGCACTGTTACCCAGAAGAAGTGCTCAAAACATACCAGTCTTAGAGGCTATGAAAGACTGGACTGGAGTGGTTGGCAATGAATCTCAATGGCATTCTGGCTGATGAACATGGACTTGGAAAAACAGTGCAGGTTGTTGCTTTTTTTGCACACGAGGCATGTAATGAAGGTATGAAATATCGTAGCTGTTTTATAAATCTGTATTTTTAACAGTTCATTGGTGAATGCATTTTCTGTAACAGGAAAAAAAATTGCTTTTTGTATGTATGGTTTAAAGAAATGTATCTGGAATAAATCATGTAAAAAAAGGAGAGGCAGTTCCTTTCATTGTTAGTGCATGTTGAGATACACACATTTACCTTTTATTGTAAACTCTGAAGTGTTGTGCAGTTATTTCCTATCATGCTGTACCTTTTATCTCTATAGGTAACTGGGATTCTCTTCTTGTTTCACAAAACTTGAATGTGCAGTATTGGGAGGTTTGAAACTGAAATGCTTGTGTCCTGCTTTGAAAATTCTTCTGTATCTTGGAAACCCATGAGAACTTTGTTGAACAATGTACTGGGTAGCATAAATATTACACAGAAGGAAAATATCAGCCCGAGTTATGGTTATACCATTGTGGTTAAAAACTTCAGCATAGTCATATCACAGCCTGGTTTTCTCTTTTGTTACGAGCATACTGGAAAAAATGAAGCTATTTTCTAATTTCATAAATACTGGTTCATAAGCAGAGTTTGATATTCCCCAATAAAGTTGTTTTGCTGACTAGCAATTCTCAGTCTAATCCTAGAGGAGGAAACATTTAATAATCTCTGCTATTAAAGCCATCAAAGAAATCCTGTAGGATTTTGTAGTTTTACATTGCAGGAATGGACGGACCCCACCACCTTCCTCCTGCAAGCAATTCTTTAATGACTATGAAGCATTCATGAATGTACAATGCAGGTACCTAGTTTTAGATAAAAGGCAGAATGCTAACAATCTGATCCAGGAGCACTGGGATGCAATATTCAGTCTCCAGTGGTCTGAAGCATTCATTCAAATTTTTCTTGTTACTTTTGCCCATCAGTTACTTTCTGAAATAATTTCAATCGATAAAACTGCAGTGTTTAACTTTTTTTTTGTTGTGATCTAATTAAGTTATGAAATAGATCTTATCTTTATTATTATCTGAATTATCTGCAGTCATAATTGTTTACTTCTGATGGATATACTTCTGCCTACTGCCATAAAAGATCTGTGGGCCATTGCCTGTTTCCTAATTTCAGGGATTTCCCAGATCTATCTGGACTTTATGGAAGTAGCATCTATGGAGGGGAATAAAGATTTTTACCAGAGAGTTGTAGTAAGGCTGCAGAGAGGTTGTCTCTCCCTTGAGGATAGTGTCTGAACTCTAGTATGTTTCTTGAGGAAATATAACTAGAGAATCATTGCTTTGTATTCTTTCAGGTAATGCAGTCACTCATTTTGCAGAGGTCCAAAATTCACGTTGAGAAGCAGTTACCAAGGAAACGCTACCACGTGCTTACATGTACTCTTTCTGATCAGCAAAAGTCAATGTATGAAGACATCTTGTCTCACCCAAGGTCCATCTGTTGAGTAGCTCTTAATTGGTCATTCATCATTAAAGTTAGGAACTGTTTCAGTTACAGTAAGAGAGCTTGTTTGCTGGTGTGTTATTTCTAAGTGAGTCATGGACACTCCTAAAGCCCACATTAAAGCTCATTGGCATAATCGTAGTGCTGTTCAAGGCTAATCATGTTCTACACTAAGTGGTAATTGCATTGAGCATTTTCTTCCTCTTGTGTTTCTTTATTTATATCAAGTTGTTTTACAAGGTAAAAAGCAGCATAAATAGTAATTGAAGATTATGGGCTGTATATGGAACGAAGTATTTATAACTTGGGCAATTGACCATGCATCACAGTTTCAATCTAAATTTAGTTCTTAAGTTATTTAGGAACTGCATATCCTAGGTTGTGTGGTTACATTGCTTTTCTGATATGTCTAGTTTATATTTCCCAGTGAAATTGATATTTTAATGTGATATTTATGCAAGCATTTTGAAAAAGACCTTAATATTGACAATGTGTTTCGTATACTATCTGATGTAATTTCAATTTGAAATATATGAGAAATGTGAGATTTAAAATCAGAATATATTCTGTAAATTATTAACTGTGTGAATGTGAGAGAGGCTGGAGGAGTGGAAGACTGTTTTTAAACATACTTTTCTATGTTTGATAACTTGGTGTTATCAGATTTATTCAGAAAAACAAAGTGAATGTGCAGAAATACCTAAGCTCCTAAAAAAGCACCGTGTTTTTTTTTTAAGCCAATTTAAATTACATTTTCATTTTAAATAACAGAACTCAAGAATATCTCAGAAGTGGGAACTTGGTCAGCGTCCTCCATGTTCTGACACAGGTGCTCAGGGTATGTAATCATCCTGATCCGTTAAGTCCTTGGCTTCCAAGTTCTTCCTGTGTCTCAGACATGCTGGAGTTTACAGCTGCTTCTCTAGTGCTGAATGCATTAGAATGAGATCTTCAGAAGGTGAGCAGGGAAGTAATTCTCTTATGCTTGAATTGAGTGGGAGAGGTGGGGGCTTAGGACATAAAGTTCTTAAATATAATTCAGGTTCAAGTTAAATATTTAACTCTGCATTGCCAATTCATTGATTTTCAGAAGCAACTGCTAGGGTTATGCGTAATAACCATTGACTTTATCGTAGTACTACATTTAGCAGGTATGCTCAGAATGTGCTATACTTCTCAAAGAAGGTCAGACTGTTTTGCATCATTTTCTGGTTTTGCTTTAAGTTCCCAATTAACGTAAACTGATGGACCTTGAAATCAAGGGACGGATGTCATTCTTGTTCTGTCCTGGAGAGTAGTAAGGGCATAGTTAAACTGTGTACAGCTCTGGAGATGAGGGGCTGTGTCAGATTCCACAGTTCAGTTTCAACTATAACCTGCTAAAGTTACATTGCAAGGGATTTAATTTGGTTTTGTTTTTTTTTTTTTTTTTCCCTAGTGATTTCAGCAATACTAACATGTTTCAGAAAAACAGCAAAGTTGCAACAATAGCATTGTGTGTCCTGGGAACTTCAAATAGTTATTCCTTTGAGCCAGAAATCATTTGTGAGTGGGTGGACAGGGCAAGAGTCCAAGACTTGTGAAGGAATTAGTTTTAATGTATGGAAGTGGGAATGGATGAGTCTGGAATGTCAGTTCTGCAAAGACAAATACTTCAATCACAAACTGAATTCACTGCAGAACTTGTAACTTAAGGTGCCATCCTGGTTTAGACTCTCTTGGTAACATGAGCATAATGCTCTGATTTCATAGTGTAGGTTGCTGAAACCTTTTAAAGTAACGACAGCTGCTCTCTGCAAAATCACATAGCACTTTACAACTCTTCCACATTTTGGTTTGATTCTGGCATCAGCTCTGAGCTTTTTAATCATTCTCAGATAATGTAGTATTGTTACCTTTTTTACTGCAATTGAATGATTAAATATCTTTAGGTTTGTTTTTTTTGGTTTTTTTTTTTTTTTTTGTTACTTAAGCATGCAGACCAGTCTGTCTTTGATGTGATTGGGATGGAATACCAAACTACTTTTTGCAAAGTACAAATACTTATGAAACTGAAGTTAACCAGGAAGCTTATTGAAGATCTCTGCTGTTCTCCTTCGTCCCCAGTGAAGCTCAAACCAAACAGGTATGCAGCTTTCCTGTGACTGACTGATTTATTTAAGTAACAGATGAAAGCAAGTAATATTTATAGACTTAATCTGCTGGGTTACTTTCAGTTACCTTTAGCCAGTCCTTTATGCTTCCATGCAAATATCTTCTTTATTACTGTTTTTGAGTAGCTAATACCCCAAGCTGTTAGAACTTAGTATATTAAAGTTTTGGTTTGTTTTATAGAGATCTGTGAGTATTACTAGCAGCGGCTGTTGCTCCTCAGAATTTGTATGTAGCAAATCCTCCTTATACATACACCCATGAAATGGCTATACATAAAGGTCTTGAAGTTTAATCTAAAGGAACAAATACTTCCCTACTCCATTCAATGCAGCAGGTAGCAAGGCCTCATTTTCTACAGTTTCCAGATCCCTGACTGGCACAGTGTTTTTATACCTGTTTTTTAATACCTTCAGATTCAGGTATAAAACCCCCACCACCTGTTATAACTGTATGAATATGCTTTCTCTAACTGTTGAATGCTATCTGCAGAACCTATACATTCTTACTTCATAAACAGACAAGATGGAAGCTCTGGCTGCCTTGTTTTGGAAGCTGAAATCAAGATGACATCGTATATTGATATTGGTGCAGATGATTCCAGTGCTTGACTGTACTGGAGCTTTTCTTGAGCACCCATTTTCTCACATATGTAAGAATTAATGAGAGTGGTGCTCACAGTTGGCATCATTTGGTAAGAGCACCACTTGCTCAAGCTAATAGTTAATATATGCTCATATCAGGAGGGAAAATGGTAAAGGGAAGTTTAATACATTTGGAAAATTAATTTGCATAATTTTATTAGTTATTTAAGCAAACTATGTATGTAGCTGTCACAGAAATATGTAATTATATATGAAATATGTCAGACATATTACTGTTTGATGAGGCATCTGGGGTGTTTCCAAGAAGCATGCCACTAGTTGTCCTACATTTATGAGTAATTTGTGTTTGAAATACAGATGTTTTATTTCACGATATTTCACAATTTCATAATTGCTTTGGCTTTCATTATCTGTATCTATCTACATTGTTAGTACTGTAAGTGTAGTTGCTGCTTTTATGTTGGCACTTCCTCAGCCTTACTCCAGGGGCTTTTGCTTTTTGTAGAGTGCCCTGCATTGCCTGAGGATAAATTGAAAGTATGTTCATTTCCCTCCCCAGTACGATTCTCAGTACCCTCTGGGGCCTACAATTTGAGCATACATTAACAACATAGTTAAGTCATTCTTTTCCTATTTTTATTTCAAAGTGCATTGTTATGATTTCTGCCAGATGCAGTAGAAAACATGAAGGAATACTTTGCCTTAAAGCAAAACAAAGCAGCACAATAGAAGGGGTTCAATTTAGTCAGTAGACAAGAAAATGATGAAGCACACACAGCATAATGACCTAGTCAGTGTGCATAGTAACTGCAATGGGAGTCTCTTGTTTTCCAGTTAGGAAAATGGAAGACAACAGCTAGAGCCTATTCTCAGTGATATTGGTGTGACATAAGGGGATTTTTGTTCCTTAGATTATCTTTTTTATCTTAATTATGGTGGCATTATTTGCAAGCAAAAGAAATTAAAACTCAGTTTAACTAACTTTACTATGCCTGTTAGCCTGTAAAAGGTGTGACTCAGGTCAGAAACAATGTACTCTTGTTAGCATATTTATTGTGAAAAGTACTAATATTTTAAAGTGTACAAATTTTCTTCCTAAAAGGAGTTAAAACCCACAAATATAAAATGGGAATATCAGCATGCCAAGGAGATGCAAAAGGCTTCAGAAGAAGTGAAAGAGGAACTCTCAACATATACCAGACAAAATGCTTATAGCACAGTAACAAAAGAGATCTCCAAGTCCTTGCTTTTTCATAGACATAATAACTTTGTCCTGCCACTTAGCTTCAACTGAGAGAAAGAAGCATTGCCATAGAAGGACAGTTGTTTCTCCACCTTTCCTTTTTGGCCAGATGACTCCAAGAATATTGAAAACACTCCTCTGGTGAAAACAAAGACAAAAGCAAAGATCAGAAGACACTCCTCTGGGAAAAACAGAAAATGTATGTCGTGAAGCCTTTGTCAGCTGCCATCAAATCAGCTGCTTAACACTGGCTAACACAGTCCTGCATGGCTAAAATTGCTGAAGACTTGGCATTGCTCCAAGTAAGATGGTGCTTTGTTTTTATTGACTTCAAAAACTTTATACTTCAAAGTTTATTACAGCAAGGTTAGACCTCAATTAAGAATTACACATCCTTGTGCACACAAGAAAATCATTTAATTGAAACCTTACACTGGGTTGATTTCTCTCTGCCTCCTGGGCTCCTGGAACAGTTACAGATACTTCCTTTAAACCTTGCTATTGTGTCACCAGCACTACAGCAAACTGTGACTTTGTCAGCCA
This sequence comes from Forpus xanthops, assembly GCA_032466535.1. Classification (NCBI taxonomy): domain Eukaryota; kingdom Metazoa; phylum Chordata; class Aves; order Psittaciformes; family Psittacidae; genus Forpus; species Forpus xanthops. The sequence goes on along the minus strand of JASSUY010032590.1, from coordinate 35,881 downwards.
TGTCTTTAACTCTTGTAACAATGTTTATGGCTCCCCAAAGCAGTGCCAAAATCGTTACATAAAAGCACTTGCAGGTCCAGGAGGACAGGTGAGTTTGAGATGCGTATTACCTTGCGAAGATTGAGGTTTCTGTTTGTTTTGGGGCTTATTTCCTCTATTTTAAATTCCTCATTGCTGTTAGTGTTTAGTAACAACACTACTGTGGTTGTCTTAATTTCTTGGCATTTTAGCAATGTCAGAAGCAGGCAACCCTGCTATATAGTAATCTTTTGTCAAGTCAGAATTTTCTGTCACAATTATTAGCACAGACAATTAGGATGTAATTTCAGGATGAATCTTTCCATGACTTCATGGTCGTGTTTTTTATCTACTCAGAATTAAAATAATTCAAAAGAAGCCTATTCCTGTGGTTCTGCCCCTTCCATCTATTCTGTTGTTGTAGGCATTGCTTGAAATAAAACTGGAGCAACAACCTAGTCAGAAGCAAGAGGAACAGTGGAGCAAATCCCAACCCAGTGCCAACCACAGGGGGAAACACAGTAGGCAGAGAAATAGGTTCCTCACAGCTAAATGAATCTGCAAGCTTGGATTCATGTACACTTATAGCAGCTGTTTTGACTTTGCTGAGGCTGTGTGTAGGACTCACAGCAAATCTGGAGAACTGGGACACTGAGTGATGGGAGCATTTCCTTTTATCTGAGCTGAGGTGATGGAATTTAATGTTACTTAAAAAATAGACTCTTGCTCATGGATATAAGAATACTATTAAAAACCTCAATTACAGACAAGCTCTTTCTTAAAGAATGAAGATTCTGGGATTCATCTCAGAAGGGATTTAATGATGCTGAAAAAGGCATTCTATATATAGACCGAAACAAATGTCATTTTATGATACTAATACAACAGTACTTCTTCCAGTGTATGTATCTCACTCATTGGAAGAATTTCTTAGAACTTCACGTCCTCTTTTGTGAATACTTTGGAACACAAATTAATGTTTAGAACACACTGTGTTTGATGACACTTGCAGGCCTTGGGACATACAGCATCTCCAGCCATACCTGTTTTACCACAGCTGTCCCTGGTTCCAGCACACCTAGTGCCAACAACCATAGATCTGTTTCTTCAAGCAGCAGCAGTTGACAGAACCAGTTGTAACCATCGATCCAAGGACAACTGTGCAGATGCCTTTGGTGGCTCCACTCATATCAGGTAGCCTTTTACTTGTAGTTTTACATTCCCATTTTGCTATTGTAGATAAAACCTTAAATCTTTACCAGTGTTGCTTACTTTAAAATTTACTAAAAACAAGTGAAAATGATGGGGGAATAGTATTTCATTAAATCCTCTACTGTTTAGAAAATAGTATATCCCTAGACACTGTATAACTTAAGTGTAATTGATTTTAACTACCTGGAATTTTAAACACTCTCATCTTTGCATAGTGTCACCTATTTACCATTTTATCTTAGGCAGTTTGAGCTCTGCACTTTGAGCTAGTAACAAATATTCACCTAAAATTTTCATTTTAGGTTTAGTCACCAGGAGTTCCAAGGACCAGTCCTGATCCTCAAACTTCTTTGGCAGCGATGAACTCTGTAGAAGTTACTCTGGTGCTCAACTGCTAGTGTATGTCAACCCTTGGAAAGCAGTGCTTGTTTACAGCCTGGATTCAGCCCACATCACTTCTTCAGTTGTGGTGTTAAGAACAGTGAGATGGCTGCTTTTAAATGGGAGCTGGGTGTCACTACTGAGCAGGTGGAAGTTGTATTTTCTTTACTGCTGAACTATTTTGCAGTTGTTGGTTTAGGTTTTTTTCAGTGTTTATTGTAATTAAGAGTAGCACCAAGCTGCTTTATTTCACCCTTCTGCATTCCCTCCTTTGCACTGTGTGAGGATTTCATTGCCCACGCTTCAGGTGAGCAGTCTATTGCTCATCCTTTAGGCACATTCCCTCTGCATTGTTAACGCTAAATCTTGTTGAAACGGGGCAGTGCTGTTACCTGCGCGGGCAGCAATTCCTGCCCAATAACGGCCATCACACCCTGTATCCGCACTGCAATAAACTTTGGCTTTCCGCCCCGTGTCCCCAAGCCTCGTTCCTCCCCGTGCTGCGCCCGACGTTCCGCCGAGGCCAAACTCCCTGTCGTGACACAAACCGCGACAGATAGCGGCTCGATGGTCGGGCAAAGCCGCGCCGAGCCGAGCCGAGCAGCTGCGCGCAGGCGCTGTCTGCGGCGCAGGCGCAGAGCGCTG
>JASSUY010032590.1:0-19195 GCA_032466535.1 Forpus xanthops | reverse complement strand
GACACCCGAGCTGCACACAATATTCCAAGTGAGGTCTCACAAGAGCAGAGTAAGTGGGCAGGATCCTTTGATGCGCTGGTTACACTCCTTTTGATGCAGCCCAGGATGGGGTTGGCTTTCTGGGCTGCAAGAGCACACTGCCGTCTCATGTTCATTTTCTCTTCGACCAACACTCCCAATGCCAACACATAACTCTTGGATTGGACTGGATTTTAATCCAGGATTTGTAAGCTGTGTTAAGGAACAGGGTAAAGACTCAGGCAATTGGTAGTATGTCAGTAGGTAGAATGGATATTGAAAAAAGGGGTGAGAGATATTAAAACAACTGTCCAAAGTGCGTAGGTTAGAGGTGTCATCTTCCCTTTAGTCCTTTAGTTCCTTTTAGTTTTTTTTTCTTGCTGAATTCTTACTGCTATAGCTATGACTGTATCAAATTATGGATGGGCTGTTCATTTTATGCCATGTGGTAAGACAATGTCAGGCTTATAGTGGACAAGAGAGTATGAACAAATTAATGACACTATCAGATTAAACTTTCAATTAGAAACAAGATCTTGTACAAAGGAACCATTTTCCCTTGTGACTGTGATACTGTTCAAATTATAGTTCACAATAAACAAAAAGTATCAAGGCTGTGCTGAAGTGTCATTGACAAGATATTGATATAGTTTGATAATGAGGAGATACAGATTAATAAACAAATAGTTTTCCTACTAAACTGAAGGACTGAAAAAACGGGTCAGTTTATATGATAAGTTAACCTCACACTTGGGAGATTTATTTGCAACCAAATTTCCTGATTTGTCTTGTAGATGTCGTAAGGGTTGCTGGCAAATAATATTTTAAGAAACATAAGAGCTGAGACCACTACACATGCAATACAGAGATAGACAATAGGCTGCATCATTCCATAGGGCATTGACTGTTCACTTGTCCCAAATTAATCAAAAAATTTGGAGTGTCCACTGCTGTTTCAGACACCAAAGAGCTGAGACCTGAGGCTGGCAGAGATAACATGGAAGGAAGGCATGTAACATGGTATGGAAGGCATACATGGCCTGCAGGTGAGATCTGTTCACAGATTCAGTTGTCAAGATTTAGGCATCTACAGACAGATTTTTCCCGATGAAGTGTCCAGAGTTCAGAGCTTATATTGTGGCTCAGGGATTCTTTTTTCTCATTCTATGCAGAACAGAAGACTGAATACTTTAAAAAAAAAAGTTCAGTAAAAGTTTGTTTTTCCCAACAGTGACTTCTTTCTTCTGATGTCACCAAAAAAAGAAGCTGACAGAAAAGCATAAGTACTGCTTAAGAAGCAGCAAGGGAGGTTTCATGCATTAACATGACAAAATGCCCAACAAAACCACTTTATGACAAGTGTCTATCAATTCTTCTTTGCATTTCAAAGGTAGGCAGATGCATCTGCATCTTGTCTGCGGTATATTCATCTTCACTGATGTATAATAATAGTGAATGGGTAATTTCATTGTATCATTGTGATCAAAAGTGACATGAAATCTATGAAGCAGTAAATGTAAGTTAAGAACATCAGGTATGTACACATTACTGAAATGTTTGGATATATGATGGGAGGAAAGCATAAAGTAACTACTAGTATCAGCATTCATTTGAGAGGCAGCTGAACTGAGTCTGCAGATGGAAACCCCTGCAATATGCATACATTTTGTACTAGAACATTATGAATTAAAAAGAAAAAAGACATAGTAAAATTGCTCCTCAGCCACCTGAGTATAATAGTCTAGTACAGGGCAAAGCTCCCTGGATTATAATCTACTTGCTAGACTGGTAATCAGGCCCTCTCTCAACATATGTCATACCCTCTACTTTCAAGAAATTTTACCTAGAACTGATGTTTCCTGTGTTGTGGGTAGATATTCAAACCTACTAATCACATTGTGGAGTATTTAGACACTTAAATACAAACACATGCAAGCTTTATATACACAGATCACTTGCACAGATGGGTTACAAAACTAAGTCAATTAAGGAACAAGGGGGCAGTTTTGATTGTTGCTTAGAATCAAGCTGGGCATGGTTTCTTAGAACATCCAAAACAAACATCTGTGCATGGACAGCTGAATCACACTATATCCATCTCTTGTTATTTTCAGTGGGGTTTAGATACAGTCTGAGTCTAGAGAGCTATTATGCTGACCTGACATAGGCATCTAGAATGTAAGTGTCCACTTTAGGATGAGCTGAATATTTCTTCAGACTGTTGACAGCACTGAGTAAATCATTATCGACTAGTTATGACCTAGTTATGAGCTAGTTCATGTAGATACACTTACAAGGAGACAACTTATATATAAGCATGTTTATCTGGACCTCAATCCTGCCTTCAGTAATTTATGTAAATTGTTTGCATCATAATTTAATATATATTATATACGTATGTACTAATACACACAATTTAATATACGCAAGTTAATATGTACTTTAGTGTTACAGCAAGAACAGACAATGCTGTTATTCATTAGGAAAATGTGTTTTTCTTTAATACAGATACTGTTTGAAGTGGTCTGCAACTTAAAAGACATCACTAAGTATAAAACTAAGAGGTGTTATGGAAAAAAAAAGCTGGTGACTAATCTCATTGTTTCTGTGTGAATTGCCACCCACTAATATTTATGAGGCGAAAAAATAAACATCAGCTTAAATGTCTGTCCAGAACTCCATTACCCAAATCTTTGTTTACCTCCTTAAACATTCAATTAACTTTTAAGTCTTTTCCAAATAAAAATGTTATAGAAAAGGTGAGATTTAAAGATGGAAATTACTCACTCCTGTTGTGTTAATGCTTTAAAGAGCTGTGCCTTTGCTTCAACCTCACATTACAACAAACTGATTGCTTTTTCTTTTCTCGATTCAAAACTCCTTTGACACCAGCTGTAAGCAGCTCAAGCTGTGGCTAATGCTCAGATTTAGGTACAGAAACAACACGGGTACAAATCCCCTCTCCACTGGCCTCCTCTGCCTAGCAGATTTTAAAAGAAACGCACAATAGTTGCATTTCAAAGCTCTTAAACAACAAAAGCAATTGCCTGCAACGACCTATTGTGATTTCCTTGGAAGAAACCTACCAGAAGGAATAAGATCAACTTAGTTTTTCCTTGATAAAATGGTTAACATTAGAGATGTGTCATGGTTTAACCCCAGACTGCAACTAAAACCCACACAGCCACTCTCTCACTCCCCCCAGTGGGATGGGGAAGAGAATCAGAAGTATAAAAGTGAGAAGAAAAGTTGATCTAAACACCGTTTAACAGGTCAAAAAAAAGCTGTGCAGGCAAGCAAAGCAGAACAAGGAATTCACTCATCACTTCACATGGGCAGGCAGGTATTCAGCCATCTCCAGAAAGCAGGGCTCCATCACACCTAACGGTGACTTGGGAAGATGAATGCCATCACTCTCAGAGACCCCCTTCCTTCTTCTTCCCCTGGATTTATATGCTAAGCATGACACCGCAAACTATGGATATCCCTTGGGTCAGTTTAGTTCAGCTCTCCTGGCTGTGTTCCCTCCCAGTTTTTCATGCGCCCCCAGCCTGCTCTCTGGTGGGGTGCTGTGGGAAGCATAAAAGGCCTCAACTTTGCTCAGCAGTAACTAAAGCATCCCTGAATTGCCAACACTGTTTTTAGTAAAAATACAAAATTTCTACTAAAAACCCCAGCCACATACTAGCTACTATGAAGAAAATGAACTCTATCCCAGCCAGAACCAGCACAAGGTGCAGAGTCCCAGAATTACAGAACGGTGATAAAATAGTTCCAACTCTCCTGCCACACACAGGGACATTTTGAGTAGACCAGGTTGCTGAAAGCCCTGTCCAACCTGGCCTCGAACGCTGCCAAGGATAGAGCATCCACAACTCCTTGGGGCAACCTGTGCCAGTGCTTCACCACCTTCATAGTGAAGAATTTCTTACTAATGTCTAATCTAAATCTCCCCTCTGTCAGTTTAAAAGCATTTCCTCTTTTCCTGTCACTGCATGTCACTGTAAAATGTCCCTCTCTGGATTTCCTGTAGGCCCCCTTAAGGCACTGGAAGGTTGATCCAAGTTCTCCTCTGACACTTCTCTAAGCTGAACAAGCCCAACTCTCTCAGCCTATCTTCATAGGAGAGGTGAATAAACTTCACTACTACAAGGAGTTCATTATTCCCCAGTTGGATGTTATAGCATGAGCATTGCCACTTTGGAACATGCCACCCTGAGCTTTTCAGTTTAAAGCCCATCTCACCAAGCTGACCAGCTTGCTGCCAAAGATCTCTTTGCCTCTTCTAAACAGGTGGATCCCATCCCTCCCTAACAAGCTTCAATCATCAAAGAATGTCCTGCTGTCACAAAAGCCAAAATCCTCACAACATCACCAGGCACAAGCCAGAAGTTGATTTGCACTATTTTTGGTAACACTCTTTCTTCTAACATGTAAAAGGGAAGAAAAAATAACTTGGGCACCAATATTTTTCACTTGGAAGCCTAGGGCTTTGTAGTGTTCCTTGATTCTGCCCAGGTTCTGGTTTGTGGTGTCATTTGTGCCCACATGAAAGAGTACCAGTGGACAGTAGACTGTGCTCTTGACAAGCTGTGGCACCAACATACTGGACCTTAGCTCCCAGAAGGCAGCATACCTCTCATGACTCCTGTCAGGCCAGTAGATGGGCAACCCAGTGCCCCTTAGCAGAGAGTCATCCACTATGTACACTGATCATTTCTTTTTATGCTATCCCCTGTGTGATGCTGGTATAGTTTCTCTTTGCACACCTTGCTCATGGGTGTCTATAGCTGTTAAAACTTCATGTCTGTTTTTTGGTTGTAATACTGAAGGGTGTATTAAAAAACGAGTTCTGCTTTGGTAGACCATCAGAAACCAGGGTGCCTCATTCTCTGCAGTGTTCACTGCCGAAGCATGGTTCTGAAATCATTTACCTTCATCTTGGCTCCTCTAATACTGTGCAGCCTTTTAACTGTTTCCTGCAATTCAGCCACCTGATATAGCAGGTCATCAACCTGTGCACACCTTATACAGGTATTTAACCTTTTCTCCATGAGAAGGGTCTTGGCACCCTTTCCAACCTATGGCTTGTACTAAAATCTTCCTCCTTACCAGTTCCATCTGGATGGAAGCATCTGACATTCCAGAAGCTTGCTCTGCAAAAACACTGTTTTTAACTCTGAGGTGAGTAAGAACCATTACAGCAGAGACCAGTAGCACTTTCCTGGGCTGTGGGCCTACAAGGCAGGGTGCAGGACCCTCCTTGCATGTCCTCCCATGAAAACCACCCACTTGCACTCCCAATGGCTGTTTAAATCTGCCTTCGTTGCTTCCAAGCCCCATCACCCTTGGTATGTAAAGGCATGAGAGACTCCTGCCTTTTCAATCATCCCACCATTCAAGGTCAATTCATAAAATGAATTGGAGACACACAGACTATATTTACAATGTATGTTAGTTGCAGCAGATATTGTGTCTCATGCCACACGTTAGCATTGAGTCAGACACCACCCCTTTATCAGGGGGCATTTCAGAGAAGGTTCTTTTTGCAGATTTGAAGTCATCCATATACCCTGTGTGCCTAATATGTAATTTGAACTCACCAACAAAAAATCCATCTTTTAATATTTACATTCTAAAACATAGTCTTTCTCTTGCTTAAAACATGGCTCTCTGGCTAATGAAGTGCTGCCAAATGATCTGCTATGTTGTAAATGGGGCATACAGAGGTGGACAAGATAATTGCATTATTTATCAAGTGACTTTTCAATCAAAGTCAAGGAGTCTTGCAAAGCCATAGGCAAAGTGGAAAAAAGATCTTGGTGTGCTTGAGAAAAACACTTTACAGAGTAGGCTCAATTTGTTGCTAAAAAGAAAAAATGAGTACTTCACTGAAATGAGCTGAATATTTTTATATTTATATAATTATATATAAACATACAAAACTATTTTTATACATCCATTTCTGTCGTTCCAGAACATGTCTATAAAGGTCTGAAGTTAAAAGCATACAGAACACTGATAATATCAATGAATGTATGTTAAAAAAGTGTGGATCCTCATTCATTACATTCAAACTGAGTTTTATATCTCATAAGATTTTCTCAGTTTCTTCTGACTCATATCTGTGCAAATCTGGGACCAAACTAGTGGAATCATTTATGCAGTCACAGATGGGGTGAAAGTAGGACCTGAATAAGCAGATAACCAGCATACAGATTAAAAAAAAAAATTACCATAATACACCCCTTAATGTTATATTGTAATATCATAGAAGCAAAATTTCCATTTCTGGAGTGGATGGTAATCTGTCACAGCTAGCCATCTCATAAATAACACTCTGCTTTCAGAGATTTTGCATTCTTTTTTAGCTTTTGAGTGAACTACAAATATATATATGTACATGCGTAAGAGTCCAAATAGGAGAAGAAAACAGTCATTTGGATAAATAAACAAGCAATCTCTTCATAAATATTATTCCCCTTCTCTGCCTGCCTTCATTCTCCCTTTTTATTTCCTTTTTCTGACTGACATCGCTGAGTCACTGTGAGTTCCCCAATGGACTGCCACTGACTTTGCTAACAAGCTGCAATTGTTGTTGATAGCAACACCAAATTCAGGCAAGGCAGGTCTTGCTGGGACAGTATTGGCATGCCCAGAGAAGGTCAGGTCACTTGCTCCAGCCTAACCACAGCAATGGGCAACTGTTCCTGTGTTGGATAAGGAACAACCTTATATAGAAATGGGCAGGTAAGACCAGGTTTTGGAATTTTCACGTCTCTGCTATTTCTGCCTGCATATACATAATATAATTGCAAAAAACCTGCTACTCAGGTGGGCTGCTTACAGAACAAGCTTATCTCCTACAACTCTTGGCATCTGCAGTGATGTATAAAGCTCCTGAGACTGCAGATACACCCAGTGCAACATGATACAGTTTTTATAGTCAAGCAAAATGTCCTGGTGTATCTGTGGCACTGTATAAAGCAAAAACAATGACACAGGACAAATATTACGGTCATATTAGAGACCTGACCATCTCCTAAGTTTAGGGAAATATTAAGTAAGGAAATTGTTTATAACCAAAAGGTAAAGTCACATCCAGAAAAGGGCAGTTAAGCTGGTGAATGCTGTAGAGCACAAGTCTCATGAGGATCAGCTGAGGGAACCGGGTTGTTTAGTCTGGAGAAAAGGAGGCTTAGGCGGGACCTTATGGGTCTCTGCAACTACTTGCAAGGAGGTTGCAGTGAGGTGAGTGTTCTTCTCCCAGCTAACAAGTGATAGGGTGAAAGGAAACAGTCCCAAGTTGTTCCATTTAGGGGAGGATTAGCTTGGACATTAGGAAAAATATTTTCACTGCAAGGGTTGTCAATCACTGGAATAGGCTGCCCAAGGAAGTGGCTGAGCCACCACCCCTGGAGGTATTTAAAAGACATGTAGATGTGATCAGGGGCATGATTTAGTCGTGGATTTGGCAGTGTTAGGTTAGTGGTCGGACTCAATGATCTCAGGGACCTTTTCCAACCTAAATGATTGTATGATTTTGTACATAAAAGCAAAATATCTAAGTTGCTCTTATGGCCCATGAGGCATAAGAACTGAATCTATCATATCTGTATCAGAGAATGCAAACTTCCTGGAATCTCAGCTTCTGTTCCATATGCCTGAGGATGAGTCATTCACATTGTACACTTTGAAATTTGTATTGGACAGCCATGTTAACAATGTAGATGACTATAAGTCACGCAAGCAATGACAAGATTTCATGGAAGCAAAAAACAGATTAGTGATGAAAACACATTCATCTTTAAAATTGCATCTTGAATTTAAAAAAAAAAAATATGAGTCCTTAAGTATCATACAGACAGTGGTTAATTTTTAAAAATCTATTAATAATTAAATGTCATGACAGTCCAAAATTCTACTGGACTCTTACATTAATTTCTATGTAGGCAAACATTAGGGAGCTTGTGTAGAATAACAGATGCAATTACAAATTCCCTAAGTCTACCTAATTCAGCTAAAAAGTAACAACTCTTTGCATTAGCAGAAACAGAGCTCCTGATGATGGAAACTTGTCACAAGGCCACAGCCTCCTGCTATATAAGAGGTTCCATTAATTCAGAATTTATCTAGCGGCTGAAACTATAATTTCATGCTACTGATGTCATCCCTTTGTTAACTGAGAAACAATAAACCCAGGGATGAAATAATCAGTAATCACTCTTCTAACAGCATGAAAATATTCTCACTGTACTTTCTAGATTGATGTCAAGCAAGGGAAAAACACACGTCATGGTTTAAACACAGCCAGAAACCAAGTACCACACAGCAGCTCGCTCACTTCTTCCCTTCTCTCCCCAAGGCAGGATACAGAAGAGAATCAGAAGAGTGTAAAACCTCTAGGTTGAGATAGGAACAGTTAAATAATTGAAATTAAGTAAAACATAATAATGGAAATAATACTGACAATAATAATACTGATAATAACAGGGAATGACAACAACAAAAGATAAATGAGAATTCAGAAAGCTCAAGTGATGCTCACCACCCACTGGCCAATACCCAGCCCAACCTGAGCAGCGATTGGCCCCTTCTGTGTGACTCCCCCCAGTTTATATACTGGGCATGATGTGCTGTGATATGGAATATCCCTTTGGCTAGTTTGGGTCAGGTGTCCTGTCTCTGCTTCCTCCCAGCTTCTAGTGCACCTCCTCCCTGGCAGAGCATGACTGAAAAGTCCTTGATCAGGATAAGCACTGCTTAGCAACAACTAAAAACATTAGTGTGTTATCAGCGTTGTTCTCAGTCTAAAGCCAAAACGCAGCAGTGTACCAGCTACTAGGAAGAAAAATAACTCTATCTCAGCTGAAACCAGGACACTACAGTACTAATATAATCAGGGATGAGGCAGTATTACCACCAAGCTGATCTAAACCTTTCTTTGCAAACCCTCATTTCCATTCTGTTTCTTTAATCCCCAAAGAAATAGAGAATAATAATGTTAGAGTGAGCTGATATAAAAAAAAAAACAAGATGCAGGAAATACTTCCAAGCTTCTTCAGAAACTTTTCACTCTACTTTTACTTCACCTCCACATTATCAAGTGAAAGAAAACACTGTCATTACCTTTCTTCTGAATGTGAATGAAGTGAGGCGTTTTCTTCTCTGCTCTGCTCTGCCTCCCTGCTTGAAGGATTGAATGCCAACTGTACTTTTCCTTAAATGGCCTAGCAGACATTATGAAAACTTTCCTGTATTTTGAATCTAAATACATTACATGAAGTCCCTGTTCTAATAACCCTGTGGCTTCTGGTAGATCACCAGTTTACTATAATCACGTCAAGGCACTTCACACCAAGTGCATGGAGAGTTCGTAGGCTTACCATAGGTAAGAATCAGCAACATCAGAAGTGATTGTGAAAGGTATAAATCAGACTGTATACTGCATGGCAGAGGCAGCAATCCTTCCATGCTGCTCAGCCTGAAAACAGCTGGTAGGTAAGGACCAACTGAAGAGAGTAATGGGAAACAAAACAGTAATGGGAAAAAGGAAGAAAAAATTCCCCTTGAAGAAATTTGTATGGCATTGGGATTGTTAAAATGGAAGAAAACTGTGGAGGAAGCACTGCAGCAGTGCTTTATTAAAAAAAATGTCTGTACCTTTTGGATATGTTGTGAAAAAAATTATATACTTAAATACTTCCTAAAGGTAATTGCCTTTCAAGATCGGGAAACAGCCATTAGAAATCACATCTTTCAACAAGAAATGAACAGGATTATAAAATAATCCTCAAAACCCATACTTCCTTTGGCTAACTCTGTGCCCAGTTTGTAATTCTTGATGTAGTCACCATTTTCTCTGAGTATTTTCTCTTGCAATATCTAGGCTTTCACACTATCTATCATGGAATACCAGCTGGGAGAATATATCTGAGCTTACCTTTGGTAGAACCACACAGCTCAGGTCAGGGTATAGTGCAAAGGAGGTCTGCAGCAGCAAACACCACGAGTCACTTCTCACTGGTATTACTGGTGACATTTCTTGTAAGATGAAGAATACCATCAGCAGTTTGTAAGTAACAAAGGAGAAAGTATTTCTTCCCTTCTCCAGGAGGTGTGACTTAAGTGGTTCTGAATAAACACCAGTAAGTCAAGCTCTGACACTGCAGCATAAGCTATTCAACCATTAACCAGTTTTCTTCCCATCTGTTCTATTCTGCCTTCAGACCTCAGGAACCTGCCACTGCAAAGGCTGCTGTCTACCAAATTTATCTGAACGATGAGCAACTCAGGAGACATCCGTCAGGTTGAGGCAGCCTGGGTGGGAGGCTGGCTGTCCTTAGAGAGGCTATGAATGATGATGGAGCTAAATTTGGAGGGATAAATTCTGATGTGACAAATAATCATGCATGAAGTATGTATCGTTGGCTTTTAACTGAGAATGACACCAGCATTTTGTGGGAGTGTTGTGATAGAGATGCACTGAGCCAGGTGCCTGAAAACTCAACCATGCCAACTAGATTACAGTCAGCACTCCTAAGGCAAAGCACCAGTTGTTAATCTTTGCATCCAGGAGGATTGTTGTTACCAGCTGTAGCTCATTTTCAACATCACCAGGGATGTGACAGAGAAAGCCATAAGGCAGGAGACAGAGGCCAATTACATTTAGCCTTTCTGGAATAGTCTTTCATTTAGGATTGTCATTGCCACGATGAGTTGCAGTCCTCCCCTTGCCTTAGAATTTGCAGGGTAAGGCTCATTCGCCTTGATGTTCATGCAGTGGTAAATGGAGATCTTCATAGTTTCATACATTTATCAGAAGCTCCAGAGACTTTTAGCAAGGAAAATTAAAAAAAAAAAAAAAAAAAAAAAAAAGAAAACCCCAGAGAATTTGCCCCTTTACTTTGGATTCCTTCAACACCTCAATCAGAGTGAAACACAGCTAAACATTGTTCCTTATCCTGAAACACTGCACAACTAGGGATCAACACCTTGTGATAACACTCCTAAACAGTAGTGCCATGCACTGCTGGCTTATTGGCAGTGCATGCCTCCAAAAACCCTTTCACACAGTCCTGATTCAACAATTCACTAATGTCCATGTTGATGATTATTAGAGTATCATGATGACCAGGTGCATACTCTGCATGGTGCAATGCCACATTTCTCAAGGAAAGCATATGACTGCTACCAGTGTGTTATGTCTTATCATCTTCTTTTCTATGAGGCTTAGGGAGTTTTAAGAACTCCTTTTTTGCTTGTACAGTATGCAGTTTTGTTCATGTATATATATCTGGCTACTCTGAACAAATTCTCAGGGTTATTTATTCTTCGTTGTCAGTAGTTTAATATGTTCTGCTTAGCTTTTTCCATCCTTAGAGATTTCTGTTCTACTAATCTAATTCTCTTTCAGCATTTCGATCTCTTCCTTTTATTTACTATAAACTGCAGTCTGCACAGTGTGATTCTGTTTAGATTACGTACTAGCATAAGTTATCAAGAGAGTGGTGAGGCACTGGAAAAGGTTGCCCAAAGAACTGGTAAATGCTCCATCCCAGGAAGTGTTCAAGGCCAAGTTGGACAGAGCCTTGGGCAACATGTTCTAATGTGAGGCATCTCTGCCCATGGCAGAGGGGCTGGAATTGGGTGATCTTAAGGTCCTTTCCAACCCTAACTATTCTGTGATTCTATGATCGTCTGTTAAGAATCTGTCCCTAATAAGTTCTCCCAAATCATGATACAGCTGCTGGTATACGATGCTGTTGCTTTTCTAGGCTTTCTGAGGAAAACGTGCTGTCCTTATGAGTTATAGTTAGTTCCTTTAAAAAACATTTTTTTCCTTCATAATGCTTTGCTTCTTTCTGCTGAAGTAAAAAGGATTTATCTGGTTTTTTTCTGCCTCTTTTCTGAAATGAAATGCAAACATAAAAATACTAATTCTCTAATAAAGGGTGAGTTTACTTTGCTCGGGTAAGACAATGGGAAGGTTTCTCTCCAGATAATGATTTTCATTAAAATTTCAGAAATGTAGATTTTACTCTTTTATGATATTTAGATAATATTCACCATCAGTTCTAAAAATTTACAGGGGACAGTTATATCTACACAGAGATCTCATTTCTTTAAGAAACCAGGCTGAGTATGCAGTGGCTACCCCATGAGCAGAGCTGATGAAAGAGGAGGAAGTTAACAGGGAGGAGAGCACAGCCAGGATATAAAACTGGGGGGGGGGGGGAACAACAGATTTTTTCTTTGACTTTAATTTCCCTGGATCAGTTGAGCTTTTTTTCTCACTTATTATAGGCGTGTTATAAATGAGAGGTGGTGCCACCTATTCTGTGTTAGGAGCAGTAATCCAGCACACAAACCCAGTGACTGGCAGACTTAACCAGGAGATAGATTGCCACAGAGAATTCTGACATTTTGATAACTGTTTTCTTCCTCAGAATTATAGCCTTAAAAGAAAGACCTTGCACTTTTGGCCTACAATGGCACAAATTCTCACCAGGGAGACTAAACAAGCTACAGTATCCCTCAGGAGAGTAGGAACTACTTCCCATTGTGGAAAGACCAAGAGTCTCACATCAAACTTGCCTTTCTCTCCTTCCCTGTAACTCAGGGAACCACTGCAGCCCTACCATTTCCCATATGTCCCATCTCCACTCCTTCCTTCCCTTGGGTATTTATAGAACCTGCCTGAGTCTCACTGTTTGGTAAGACCTGTCATACCCTAGCCAGCACAACGTTTGGCACAGTATTAACACATGCCACAACAAGCAACTTTCTCCGTGCTAACTGCCTTCACCCTCCTCTTTCCTGTCTTTCTTTCTTCTAATTCTTCATCAAAATACCTTCAGGCCTCTCAGCCCCTTAACAATCATCTAAAAAAAAATGGAAGCTATGGGTTTGGAAGTGAAAGCTGTCAAAATTAAATTAAGCAGCTGTCAGTGATGTCTGCTTTCTATTCTCCAAGTAGATGTATCATGCATCCTTGCTCTTCTTCCTCTGTCCCTCCCTTGCTGCCCTATAATCTGCTGTGATCTATTAGGCTGGAAGTTGTAGTTAATGTTCCTCATCAAGGCAGAGCCTCTTGGCTTTGTACTTAAGTATTGAAAGAATCACAGAATTATAGAATAGTTAGGGTTGGAAAGGACCTTAACATCATCTAGTTCCCATTCCCCTGTCAGGGGCAGGAGCACTTCCCACTAAACCATGTCACCCAAGGCTCTGTCCAACCTGGCCTTGAAAACCACCAGCAATGGAGCATTCACAACTTCCCTGGGCAACCCATTCCAGTGCCTCACCACCCTTACAGTAAAGAACTTCATCCTCAGGTCCAATCTAAACTTCTCCTGTTTGTCTGAACCCGCTACACCTTATCCTATCACTGCAGTCCCTCATGAAGATTCCCCCCCCCCCGAGCATCCTTATAGACCCTCTTCAGATACTGGAAAGATGCCATGAGGTCTCCACGCAGCCTTCTCTTCTCCAGGCTGAACATTCACAATTTTCTTCATCTTGTCTTCATATGTGAGGTGCTCCAGTCCCCTGATCATCCTCGTCACCCTCCTCTGAACTTCTTCCTCTGAACTTCTTCCAACAGTTCCAAGTCCTTTTTATGTTGAGAGCACCAGAACTGCACACAATACTCCAAGTGAGGTCTCACAAGAGCAGAGTAGAGGGGCAGGATCACCTCCCTCGACCTGCTGGTCAAACTCCTTTTGATGCAGCCCACGATACGGTTGGCCTTCTGGGCTGCAAGCACACATTGCTGGCTCATGCTTATTTTCTCATCAACCAACACCCCCAAGTCCTTCTCTACATGGATGCTCTGAATCTCTTCTCTGCCCAGCCTGTGGCTGTTCCTGGGATTGCTCCCACCCAGGTGCAGGACCTTGCACTTGTCATGATTAAACGTTATCAGGTTGGCATCAGCCCACCTCACAAGCATGTCAATGTCTCTCTGGATGGCATTGCTTCCCTCCAACAAATAATGAAACCATTTGAACTGTCCCTGTGAATACGGAGTGCATGGTTCTCTTAGGGGTCCCACACACAGGCAGACATCAAGCCTGCTGCCTTGTTACACAGCAGTACCTTTGTAGGTTGCTGTGTGAGCCTGTGTAGTAGTTTGCCTTTACTTTTTAAACATCACAAATTTTAGCTCCTTTCTTCCTGTGCTAACAGGTATTCTTTTGCCTCTCAGGCTGTCATTAATTTGTAATTTCAATACTGTATTGTGTTCCTTGTTCATCTAATTGGGTTCATCTTGTTTAGCTGTCTTTTATCCACTTCTAATACTAACTTGCTATTTTTAACATTGGAGAAGCCTTTCATACAGCCAAATTACCAACTTTACATAATCTCTAGTTGTCTTTTTCCAGTGTTACCTATTACTCTTTAATTAGGATGGTTCAAGAGAACATATGTAATTACACGGAGTATCAGTTATCTCCACAATGTGTTGTTCTAACTGTTGTCTTTGAACTACTCAGATATTGTACTGGGTATTTACCCAAGCCTTTCCATGTATTGACAGAGTAAAATTGCAGTCTTGTAGTGTATAAAGCACTACTCTGCCAATATATCATACAATAAAGCAGAGATAGTAAATTAAGAAAACTCTAAGGTCTCTATCACCATACTCTTTTACCATAGGAAAAGCAAATTAGATAATTTGAGAACTACACAGCATTTATGTGTTTTGAATTTTGGTTGGCTTTTCTTTTTTCATTAGTTACTTATAGAAAAAAAAAACAAAACCAGCTTGGTTTACATTAAGCCACAGATAAGAAACTTCAGATATCTGAAATTATCCCTACAGCCATTTTCAGTTTCAGTTGAGCTAAACAACTGATAAACTGGAAAATCAAATGAACTCCTCCACATTCTAATCTTCCCTTTGAGAAACTGAATGAATTTGCTCAGGATCCAGGGTAGGAGTACTCAGGTTGGGAAGATAAAGATTTAAATTTGTGCCTTCCCTCATGCAGCTACTCTTCTCAAGGCACTGATGAACTTAATGCCAAAGGGCAGTTTCCTCTTTGTGTAAGAGGGTTGTTGACTTCCACCATAGAAATGCTCATGATATCAAATCGTTCATATCTGAGCACAGTCAGAGTGAAATGACGAGGCAAACCATCTAATTTCAGATGATCTCAACCTTTGCAACCCTGGATACAATAGTGATGGACATGCAAAACTCATTAGTTCACATACATTTGCTTTCTGAGTATCTGCAGAGAGCTGAATGCATGGTTACACACCTTCGTCTCAGAGCTGTGATTTACTTAGATCCCATTTTACTCAGCCACTCCTTTCTTCTACCTCAAATAGCTCTGGCTTCTCCACTCCATGAGTAACTGCCTTGTTGAGATGGGGTTAATGAACTGCATTTTGGTTCTGAAAATTTGTTCTTGCATAACCCATTTCTGCAGTCAATATTAAAACAACAAAGCATCAAAGAACTCATATTGCTTACAACTGACCACCTCTTCTGAGAAGTCATGGGTATAACTGTAGTTTTAGAATAGAAGCCTTAAAGAAAAATTGCTTTGCATCTTATGCTTTTAAAAACAGATATTCAGCATATAATATTTGACCATTGCAACTGATTTCACACTAGGGCTGTAGCTTATGTAAACACTAACATTAAAGTCCCAGCTGAGCCGTTGTCCTCTGCTTTGCACTTCGAAGAATAAAAGCCAGCTAATGGCTTCCCATATCTCTTTCTACAGCAATAGACTTTCTGAATAAGCAGGCTGCTGGAAAATATAAAATCAAGCAGCTGCATACTAAATACCAGCAGCTGCAGAAGTGCCTTGCTGAGCCAGTGATAGGACATGCCACTTACTTTATGTAGAGTTGTTTGGGAAGGAGATTTGTTAGACAAACAGGCTGCAAAGAGAAAGAGAAACATTTTCCTTCCTAGTGCTGTTTTTAAATCCCCTCTCCCACATAATTTCATGTCTCATTTATCTTTTTCATGTTAAACAATGGCAGAAATTCATATGATAATACCACTGACATAAAATCTATAGAGTTTCTCAAGTCCTCCCTTGTCTGGGAAATCCCTCCCTCTCCTCAAAAGCAGACATATAATGGAGTTTCATATTTTGAAACTTGCATGCATTCAGTCTCTCTGATGGTGATGGCTGTCCTGCACACAAGGATTTATCAGGGCCAGCAGACACAATTCTCCCATGATTGGTGGAGAGGACCAGCATGTCCCACCTGCAAAGGGCAGGATCACCCTAGCTGCAGCCCAATTGCAGCAGCTCATGGCTGCAGTGAGCAGGTCCTACCATTGCTGAAAAGGAGCAAGAAAAACAGCTGTTGTTTCAGGCCCCATTGCTTTATTGTCCATCAAAGTGCTCCCTGACAAATAGCAAGCATGGGAAGACTCTCAGAGACCTGCTACGTATACAGAATCACATATTCCAGATATTTACAATGATCTGGGGATCTGAGCCCTTGATAGTATTTCCCAGTTTCAAGATTTTAGGGAATGTCCAGCTTGTTATAGGCGAGACACCTTAAATCATCTTTAATGCAAGATAGGCTCTTAAACAAGCAACTCCCCAAATTCAAAACAAGATATTACAATGCAAAAAGGGCTTTAAAGATGCAAGCAGACTGAAACAAAAGAAAATAAATTTCGGAAGTTTTAGATCAGATTTAAGGAAAACTCTTACTTTGAGCAGTTCAGCTAACAAGTTTCCCAGCTGAGGATTTCTTACACAACTTGCACTGTCTTTACAGAAGAGATTCAGCATCTGAGACACCCTCTGTCTAAACATCTGAGTAGATCTTCTCCATAGATAAATCCTTACTTCTCATAAAAACCTTTAAGTGGCTTCCAGGCTTTAGATGCTGCCATGCTCTCCAGCACCAGCAGAGACAATCTACTACATGAATTTGATCCAATAATCTATTGATCAAAATCAGAAATCTAGGAGTGATAAACTCACTGAATTCCCCAGAACCCAAATTAAGACAATGACAAATGCAATCCATTCCAATTTTTCAGTGAGGGAAGTCCTTGCTAGGTTTATCAGAAGGCCATGTCCTGTCTGTGCCCTAGAAAATGCTCCTTATTGGTTCATGGTGGAAGGACTGGGAAGCTGGTAGAGTGTCCAGAGCACCACAGTGGAGAACACGACTGCAGTTGCATGTGAGCCTGGGCTGAGCTGAGCATGTCAGACTTTGAGCTATGCTGAACTCAGATTAACAAATGAAAGATTCTTTGATTGCCAGACCATCCAGATTAAATTCAAATGATTGGAAAGCACAATATCAGCCCAAAGCATAGTACACATCTACTCATCTGGACCTGGTGAATATTTTTGCAGTGTCACACTCTTCTCTGTCCAAAGTAGAAAAGAGATGCATAAGCAGGAGAGACAGACACAATACCAATGAGTAACAGGAAAAAAGTTTGCTATGCTGTAAGGTATCAATTTGCCTCCCCAGTTTACCAGTCATTACACTTTGCCCTAGAACAGGAAGATGCAATCAAGAGAGCTTTGCCTAATATATTTGTCTAAACTGTTTCTGAAATGATGACACTGAATTCCTCTACCCAAGTAGCCTTAACAAATAGGCCTTTAAAATGAATGAACCATTTTATCCTTGAGCTCCTGAGAGGGATTAAACATTATAGTCATATCTAATAGGAAGAAACCTGATAGCTTGATTCACATAATACAAAAAAATCTCTGCTAATTTTTATGTAGTTTCCCAAGGAGTGTACACAGACACACACCAAAAAAATACCCCAAAATAGTGGCATAATCACACATACAGAAGTAGAGAATTAAGCTTAATTCCCACAAGAAGACTGACTTTTGCAAACCTTTGGCAGCCTCAATACTTCCACCTGATCTCTCAGATTGGAATGTCCCTGCAGTCTTTGTTCTGGCATAAAATGAAACCCCAATTAGGAGACTTTCCTTAAGTGAGATAAGTGCCAATTAATAAATGTAAAGATGAAATTGAGATGATATGAGTGTTTTAAAAGATATTTAGAACAAAAACTGGATGTGTTTTCCTCAGAACTTTAGCCTTCACAATGTACACCAGCATCTCTTATATACTGGTATATAGAAGGACTTGATTTGTGTAGTCCGCAGCATAGCGAAATCATGTCACAGGAATGTTCTAGCTCAAGATTATTTAAGACTGACATTTCTAACATAGTCAATCAGGTTTATCTGTTACAGAATGCCTTTATTTCTTCAGGAGTTTCCTGTTTGTCTTCAGTGTTGTTGGTAGTAGCGGGAAATAAAATCTTCTAACATTTTTCCATTTCTTCCAAATACTTCCTGCCCATTAATCTACCTTATATCCTCTAAACATATTTTATCTTTAAGGTGCCTTGCCAGTGCTCATCTTCACGACTGCCAGAGCACCAGCCAAAGAAGAGGAAATATTCTGGATTTATAGTACAAATATGATCAAAACAGGCCTTACCCTCTATTCATACTTCATTTATTCTCCACAGCTGCATTGAATCTGAGCCAAACTCTACCTAGCAACATTTCAAGACTCTAAATTAGCAAGCAGCAAGTAATTCTTGCTGTTAGACTTTTCCTAGATCCTAAAGAAAAGTTTCTGTGCATTTCTGTTAATTTCAAAGTTTTATTTCAATTTAAGAAACAAAAACTACTATGCTAAGGACAATGACAAGTAATAAACATTCATAGACAGAAAGAAACTGAGCTTCAGAATCACATCAGGCTGAATTATAGCATTTACCTAACAGTGATGTCTGCTGAGTAGTCACAGATAATAATGCAAGTCTGGCAAAAAGGAGACTATTAAAATGTGCTCCTCCCCAAGTGCAGTTCTCCACAATCTCTCTTTCTGCCTGTCAAGTCTTGTAATTGTCACATTTGTTAACTTAAGAAGATATAGGAATCATATAATATTCAGCTATGAAAGCAATAATGAAAATAATGCATTACTTAATATTTCACAGATCATTTTGTGGAAGAAAAGGCTCAGGTAAAATGCAATGATTCAGTGAAGATTTTGATTTGGAGGCAGATATTCACAATAATTCAAGGTTCACTGAATAAACAGTTGGTACTGTCGTGGTTTGAGGCCCCTCAAACAGTTCTGTGCACCCCCCCCCCCCTTTCTTCCCCAGTCCCGGGGGAATGGGAAGGAGAAT
>JASSUY010032589.1:0-36727 GCA_032466535.1 Forpus xanthops | reverse complement strand
ACCGAGTGGTCCACCTATCAAATTGATGTCTCTCCAACTTAGAGACAAGGATGTCGTGTGGGACAGTGTCAAATGCTATGCACAAGTCCAGGTAGATGACATCAACTGCTCTATCCCTGTCCATCAGTTCTGTAGCCCCATCATAGAAGGCTACCAAATTGGTCAGGCAGGATTTCCCCCTAGTGAAGCCATGCTCATAGATACTGTCAACGAAAGTTCTTGGGCATTTCATTAACCTCTTCAAGATATGAAGCACAGTCGCCTCTCTGAATTTCTCACTGCAAGTCTGACGATTTGGCTCAAGGGATAGTGGAAGTTCAACAAAACCCATTAGCTAAATTGTGATTTGGAGGACTCTGTCCAAATTCAAGCTGAAATATCAATTAGTGATAAAATTTTAATGCTGCCTCTGGCTGGATCTGTGATTTCACAGTGATTGTAGAGCCACTTCCTTAGGAATTTCCTTCCGAAGACTAGTCTATTTCCTGAACTTCATGGGCATATAAAGAGATTTGTCAACAACAAAGTCACAAACAATACTGTTTGCAAAGGATACTCTGGTCAAAGGCTGTGTTTTGTGAAGAAATTACTGCAGGAAACATGATGTCTTTGTTAGCAGTGCATTCCTGTCACTACCCAACTATAACTGAGTCACAGCTCTCACACAGTGATTCTACCAGATTCATTCCCACACCACATGAAGGCAAAAACTTTTAAGTTCACCTACCTTGAAAAATCTCCCTTTGCCTCCTGTAAAATGAGGAAGAAAAATTAACAACATAGCATTAAAAACAGAAGAAAAATCAAGAAAACGGCTGCTCAAGAGCATCCATTTGCAGAATTCATTTAGCAGCAATTTCCTGTTGTAATTGATTCCTCATGCACTTTTTGGAAACAGTCTCGAATGTCAAGTGCCATGATACATGTTGTGAGCTGGGCAGATTAACAAAAAGGGTTGTCTAATATAGGGCCAGATGATTCCTCATTCTGCTAGACACAGACACAGCAGGAAATAATGCTGGTAAATAAGTAATTTTTGGGGTCAATGTGGTTGTTACATTATTAGAAGATCTCTAAAGTCCAGTGACTTTTCAGTCTCTGAAATTGCAACTCCCCTGACTCTTTTTACAAGTATCCCAGTTATTTTCTAGTATTTAGACTTTGCAAAAGCTGGTAGATTCTGAGGTGATGCCAGACATAGGTTTCTCTAACTCTTTGATGAGTGCTTGGAGGAGTTTCCAGCTCCCTTATATATCTAGATATTTCTATTTATTAGCATCACAGCCTGATGTTAAAGGGCTGGTAATCTTCTATTCCAGCAGCTAGATTAGTACCTGAGTTTTACTGCATGAACCCTCAAAATCGGGTGAGATAGACGTAATGTGCATTTTGTATTTCCCAAAGGCAATATGAATTTCATATGATGCATGCTAAAGAACCTCATTTGCCATCAGCTACACAGAAAGCACAGTGCAAGTATGTTATTTGTGAGTTTCCACTGCCAAGAGGACAGGGTTTTGCATCCAAGCCTTTTGTCTTTGCATCTGTCCATCCACCCACAAAACCTGTCAGCTCACATCCAGTGATGTTTCAGTCCTGAGGCTGGAGTAAAGTTCAGAGCTTTAGTGGAACTTTTAATTTGTTCTGGCAACACAACAACTTGAAATAAAGCTGCAGACTAAATCACTTGAGTTCTGACAGTCCTTTACTATCTTCCCATTTCCCTGTGAGTAGACTGAAGGGCAGACAAGCTCTCCTCTGGTTCATAGGAATGAGTCCTTGATCATATTGTGATTGTAGTTCAATATAGAGCAAACCCCAGAGGATATGCCCTGGCCTGCACAGGGATGAGCAGACTGAATTTAAAAGCCAATTTTGTTGGTCATATCCTCATTCTTCAGTACTTTGACCTGTATGCTGCAGTCAGCAGTAGAACAAAATGCAGTATGATCCCTCCTGTTTTGCTTGGATCCTGTCACAAACATGGGTTGTAGTAATTTCTGGATACAGACAACAGAGGTGTGGCTTGTTTTGACTGTTACACATCAAACTACTACAGGAATTCACGTAACATCCTGTGTTTGTGACGAGAAACAACCACAGGGCTGCAGTGGCAGATTTGGATCTGGCTGAACAACAGTAAGATGTACATAATTACTGAGTGCTCCCAGTTATTCATTAGGATGAGCAGACAAAAGATTCATAACCCCACTGCTGTTTCTCACAATATGCCTGTTGTTTGATGTGTATTCCCCCAATAGCCAGTATGTGTTTTCTATAATGTGCTTTTAATTGAGTCCCCCATCCTGACTCTCTCGCTCCATTTTTGTTACATGAAACAATTTAATGAAGATTCAAATCCCTATGCATTAATTGCTTCTTTAACATGGAAAGTGCTATAGAAGAGCAAAACATTGTTATTTATTAGTGCAGCCTGATGAGATGGCTCCTCTGCTCACATGGCTCCTCATAGGAGCTCTTTTGCTTCATTGCTGATGGGAAACAAAAGTTAAAATTACACTGTAGGAAAGGGGAGCAAGGACCATCTGACAGTTATCTCTGATCTGCTCCAACAGACATGCTCCTAAAAAGAGCTTTCACAAAAAGCACCTCTGCTGCCCTGAAAAGATTCCTCTTTGGGAACCACATCTCCCAAAGGCAGGGGATAATCTGCTCTCTGACCCTTTTCTTCTTTCTCAAGAGCAGGACTTTCAAAAGCTATTTCTTTCTTTCTTTCTGGAGAAGTTCTTTGGAAGCTCTTTAAGCTGTTCTGCCCACATCGGAGAATACAGACAGTTGTGTATGTAGAAGCTTATGGAGATCATCAGAAGGCCAAGCTCCACTGGGAAACAAATGCAAGTCACTGGTGGAGAACCCTTTGCATATGGATTTCACCTAGTGAAGCATATTAATCACTTAGATGTCCTCTGGCTTACATCATACCCCAGGGTGTTGGATAACTATGTCAGCTCAAACACAAAATACATTTATGTATGCAAAGTGTTGGGCAACGGAATGCGCTCCATGCATGCAGAGGTTTGATTTGCGAGACTTCTGTCCTTATTTTGCACTGGTATGCATGATGAAAACTGTGTAAAGACATCTTTCTCTGCAGTTGGGTGATTCCCTGCACTTCTTTTTTTGGATTTGGCAAATCAAAAGATGTAATGCAACATGAGGAAGCACAAAGTGAGAGAAGGCGAGTGCCTACCTGCAAGATGTATGCAGCCAGTTCAAACACCACTTCACTGTCAACCTCAATGAGTTCCTTGAAAGGTGAAGAAAACAAGAAAGAAAAAGAAGTTGAGCGTGAGCTCCCTTAAGAAGGAAGTGCATCTCCACCTGGCTACTGCATGGTAAAGCGTGCAGTGCCAGCTTGCTCCCCTGGCTGGACTTCAAAGCATTCCCTGTGCTCCTAGAGACCAAAGTGAGGGAGAACCTGCTCATTCAGCTATGGAGAAAGCCAAATATTCAGTGTAACGGCATGGTAAATGAAGTGTAACTGGATGTGGCATGAAGGGATTTCTGGGGAGGAAGGAGGAGAACACAGGTGGAAGGGGGAGGATGAGAGTAAGAAAAATTTCCTTGTGTGATGTAGTGAAGGGTAGTCTGGGGAATACACTTTTTCTCCCCCAAATGCTTCAGGGGAACACAGATTGCCCTTGGCTCACAGAAGCAAGGAAATGAGAAAGTTTGAGTTGTGTCAAAACCCCCACAAAACTCCTCTGGCTCTTGCTCAGGGTAAACTTACAGGAAATAGAGCCATATTCCCTCCTGCAGGATGGGAGCTTTGGTTTCAGCTCCTGTAACCCCATGAGCACTGAGACTGGAGGTGCCTTGAGCTTGATCTGTGACAGCAAATCTTTTGGTAAATCTTCACTGCTGCATTCCAGAGGATCCAGCTCCCACTGAAAGCAGTCTTGGAGGCTCAGGTGAAATTGTGAGCATTCTGCTTGGACACCATAATCCCATGAAGGACACTGATGGTCCCATCAGATTTTCTCAGTGTTCTTCTGTGCCTCAGATAGCAGCCACAGAACAAAGGAGTCCAAGCACTGCTCTGTCTAAATGTGTGGGATGCAAACTTGGCATCAAAGATGCTTGGGACAGGAGGCACAAACATTAATCTTGTGGCCAGGTGTGTGTTCCTGAGCCTCTGGCCCCTGATTTTGGGAAGCTAGTGGGCTTTTACAGAGATACAGTTTAGGCCTCTATTCTGCAACCAGAGCTCCTGTGTCAGCTCTGACATATGTGGCCATGTAAACTGGGTCACTGTTCAGCTCGCTTCTGTAGTGGCTTTTCTGTTGTATTTATTTAAGCTGCTGTTTTTAATATCTACTGCATCTGGCAAGAGACGAGTAATCTAAATATAGATGAGTGCTGTGATCCACGCTCCAGCCAAGTCATGGCCACACCTCATTTACAAGCCACAATCACTGCGTTGGCTTGTCTCTGGCAAAATCAAAACCAAAAGGAACAAAACAGAGGATAAGATCCAGGTGTCCTTGGCTTTCACCAGTGCCAGCTTTTTAATACAAGCATTTCCTTCACCTCCTTCATAACAACTCCTTGAGGAGTGAAAATGAGCTCTGCAGTGAGAGACAAACACACCTTCCCCTGTTCAACTGGGCTACCTAGTTCATGCAGGCACCTGCACTAATGATGTGTATGTGCCCAGGGAAGTGGCTGATGTGAGATGAGGATTCAGCTCCAGGCAGGGCTCTGCTGGGGCAGACAGATATATCCCATGGCAAGGAGGGATACAGAGTAGAAACCACGTGCCTGGTGTTCCTCCCATCTTGAAGCATCAGCGTTGCATGGACAAACCAGCCTCTGCAACCACAAGTCGATGCTATGGAGAGTCTATATGAGTAGGTGAAGTGGGTCAGAGCCCTAAGGTTACATGGCACAGTGTAGTGCAAGACTAAACACTCTTCTTCCCTTCTCCATTTCTGGATAGGATTACCTCCACTGGGTTGCCCCTTGGGAGTTGGTGCTCATCCCTGTACAGCGCCCAAGCAATGCCTGGGACAGGGCTTGCTGGCGCAGGCCAAAACCTGTGCCAGAACGTGTTAGCAACTAAGCAGCCTGAGTGACCAAGGGATGGTGCCTGATGCCAAGCCCTGGTAGTGCAAATGTGACTTGGCCCCTCTGAGCAAAAGTGGCTTGCTGGGTTTTGGGTGTGTTGGTTCATGAATGTCTCATCATATAACAGGAGGAGTAGTGAGTACCCAATGCAGAATCAATTGGCAACCCAGCGGACCAGCAGCCCTAAACTCAACAAGCCTCAGCTTTATTCTTTCCCAACTTGAGCATGGAGACATTTAATGCTGTTATGAGAACTAACAGGGAAAGTCTTGGATGCTAGCATAACATCATGAACCACACATTTCATACACAGTATGGTCTTTCTGGGGTGAAGGTATACATGGTAAGTATATGAGAAAACTGGTGCAACAAAGCTACAAAGGTTTGGGAGCATAAAGCACTGACTGCTAGCTGCAGGGATAACAAGCACTGGCTGTGCTTAGGCACTGAATCTCCCTTTCTACACCTAGAGGAATCCTCCAGGAATGATGACTGGGTGCTTGCCCTGCATCCTAGTGGAGACTTTGCACCCAATTCAACACCTATTTTAATAGCACAGCACAGCTTACTGTGGCTGGAAGTCAAATGGGGAAGGACATGCATGGGAGACTGAGAATCCAGCAGGGCTATTTTTGGAGAGAGATGGCAGTCAGCTTGAAAGTGCAAAGTAATGGTTTCAGGAGAGGTCAGACCAAAATAGACCAACCTAGATCCGTAGGCACTTTTTTTTTCCCTTCCCCTCTTCTTCTTATTAAGCTTTCTCCAAAAAAAAGAACAACAGTGTAAGCTTTTCCTGGCAATGCTTCAAAAAGGAACTTTCCCCAGGAACCAAAATGGGATGCTCACTGGGCTTGTTGCTGCAGAGGGCTGACTAAGCACATCTAATTGCAGCCTTGTCAGCTAGCAAAGCCCTGCACAGCTCAGCTCAGCAGCCCTGCCTCTTTCCTGGGCACTGGAAAAAAGGCATTTTCTGGCTCCTACCCTGCGTTTGATGCAACGTTAGTCTTTGCACTTTAGGACATGCAGATGTCAGGAAGCAAGGCTCTGGATTTGGTATAAGGTAGCTGGCTGAGCAGGGCACAAACCTGCTGAGGGCTGTGGGATGGCGGTACAATCAATCCAGCTGTCTTTTCCTACCACTTCCTCCCTGGCAGATGGAGGTGAGTCACCAGGAATGGCCTCTGCCTGCACAGAGGGAGGTGAGAGGGTTCCTCCCAGGGAATCCCACCTGATGAGAAGCCTCTCCCCATCCTACGTATCTGCACCTCAGAGGGTTCTGAGCCTGCTTCATTAACTGGCCTCTGCTCTTTTACTTGTACCTGTGCTTGTGGCATCAGAGGCTTCATAGCTCTGCAATGAGAACTGCAGCGAGCGAGTGAAAGCCATGCCAGGACACCCTTATCTCTAGAACACAATGTGCCTTGCAATGGGTAGCTCTGAGTAGTGTCCGTGACAGCAGACTGGTGTTCTCAGTTGCCTATCAGGCAGGGCTATTTCTGGTACAAAGAAACACTTCCATATGCATGACTTGCTCCTGTACAAGGTGATCTTCAGGATGTATCCCCAGACACCCTCATCCCCTCTTATGCATATATCCACTTACTCCATCATAGAATCATAACATCTCAGATTGGTTTAGGTTGGAAGTTAACTTGAAGCTCCTCCAGTTCCAACCCCCTGCCATGAGCAGGCATGCCTTCCACTAGAGCAGGTTGCTCCAAGCCCTGTCCAACCTGGCCTTGAACACTGCCAGGGATGGGGCAGCCACAGCTTCTCTGGGCGCCCTGTGCCAGCGCCTCAGCATCCTTATAGTAAAGAATCTCTTCCTAATATGTAACCTAAATCTCCCCTCATTCAGTTTAAAGCCATTCCCCTTTGTGCTCTTCCTACATGCCCTTGTAAAAAGCCCCTCTCCAGCTTTCCTAGCAGCCCTTTAGGTACCAGAAGACTGCTACAAGAACTCCCACAGACTGACTCACCCCATTACAAACACACAGCCATACGCATCCTGAGCACGCTGACACAGGCGCAGACTCCCAGTTACAGTCCCACATCCAGTCCCAAGCCCCTCGCACATGGCACCGCACACTCACCTCCAGTCCTACACTCACAGCAGCTCCTGCACACTCACTCTTCCCTTGCACACTTACCTTTTCCTTGCACACTCACCCTTCCCTTGCACGCTCACCCTTCCCTTGCACACTCACCCTTCCCTTGCACACTCACCCTTCCTTTGCACGCTCACCTTTCCCTTGCACACTCACCTTTCCATTGCACGCTCACCCCTCCCTTGCACGCTCACCCTTCCCTTGCACGCTCACCCTTCCCTTGCACGCTCACCTTTCCCTTGCACATACACACACACGCACACTCACAGCCTCCCCCCCCCATCCTATCCCAGAAGATGGCGCCCGCGCCGCAGCCACTGCCGCCCTCTTCGGGCGGGAGCCCTTAACTGAGCGCGGAGCCTCAGCGGCGGCTTCATTTAACACAAACCCAGACGTTTCCTCCTCAGAACAAGCCATTTTATAATTTTAGCAGCTGCAGATTCCTTCCTGCCAACCACAAGGTTACTTCCAGGCGTCTTTTACCTCAGAACACCTCTGTGATATGGAAACTGATGCTAAGTGCAGAGACAGGAGTGAGGGAGGAGGAGGTTGTACCTTGAATTCTGTGTGCAACCGGTGTAAACTTTGGGGCAGAAAAAGCAGATTCAGGTGACGCAGCTAGCCCTGGTGTCATGCAGAGCTTCCCAAATCCTTACCTTGTAGATGCAGGACTTGGCATTCAAGAAAAACAGCTCAATGGTGGCATTGTCCTTTAGATAGGAGATGCTTTCAATGTAGAACCTGAGAGGGAAAGGAAGAAAGGTGAGACACAGGGGAGAACTAGGGCAAAACAAGAAAATGCGCTCATTGCGTGAAAAAAGTGGTCAATGGAGTCATGATGAGTATATTAAAAATGAAGTTTCTTTGCTTATGCTGGTGGAAGGGTAGTGCCTGCTCCAGGATGTGCTCAGTCACCACCCCCAAAAGGACTGGATCATCAAGTGGATGATTTAGTTTCTAAATGATCCTTTGTTTTGTTTGAAAGCTTCAAATAATCCTTTATGATTATTTGCTTGTGAACTCCCCTCCATTCTCCATCACATTTTGGTATTTCTCCTTCACGCCTTTACCTGACTTGCCCATTTCTGTGCTGTTGGCCTGTATCTTGTACAAATTCACTGAAAAAAAAAAAAGTTTTGGGTTCCTTCCCTGTCCACATCAGCTGTGCATAAGGCAAGTTTTATAAAGGCTTCTCTCTGTATTTGAGTAGCCAGCATGTAACAGCTATGGCTGCAGAGTACTCAGCAATAGCTAAGGACTGTGTGCAGTATATCAGTACTGTGAGTAGTGATGCTGGGGGTGCCAATAACCTGTTTTTGTTTGAGCTGACTTCTCAGTAGAAAGCTGAGCAGCCCCAACCGTCAATGTCAGAAAACCCCACCTTTTTGCCTTGGGTGGTTACCCAGATATTTCTAATTACATTGAAAGCCTGTGATATGTATGCATTAATTCAGTACTCCATGTCCTGCCTGCTTTGAAGGTTTGATCCTTTGTCAGTGGCCTCCTTGAGAGTTTTACCACTACCTTGAATTGACTCCCAGCACTTAAATATGCCTTGTTGGGAAAAAGCTCAGGATACTCTCAGTTAATGACTGATTCTTAAGTATAAGTGCATTGTGAGTTCCAGTAGTAACAAAGAAAGCCTGGATAGGTTCAGTGAGTGATTAAAGTGAATTTTGCTTTGTGTTTTAAGTAGGGAAAAGACCACATCTGTTTGCCCACCCTGTCTTTACAGTGATCTTTAAGTCACAGTACTGTGGCAGCAACGTTCCTTACATAAATTCCAGTACTACTGTGCCCTGTCAGAGGCAATTAGAATAGGGAAGGTGCCAGAGAATTGCTGTCTGCATCAGGAACTTAAAAGAACAAGATGCCTTAGAAACATGGGTTAAGATACACGGTCCAGTTACAGGGAAACCTTATTCCCTGACCCTGGTAGTGGAGCTCAGAGACCTTCTGGCACTCCTGGGGCTTCACACTAGCCCTGGAGGGGTTGCCCATGTTGAGCTATTTGCAGAATCTAAAGCCTTAAATATAACCTTCTTAGGGGTAAAGGTCAAAGCTTTGTAGTGCTCCTAAATGTCTTCTGAAGGCTCTTCAGAACAGTCTATTTCCTGACAGATACAACCAACTTCATGCTCACTAGAGTGACAGGAACATTCTGAGCTCATGTTCATCTGCTGGGGAGCTCCTGCTATTGTCATCTCCCTCTTTTCCCCCACCAGGAGAGTTCAAATGAGACATAAAAATAAACCCCAAATTAAACTCCCCACATGAAGCACAACATGGTCTTACAGTTCTTTTCCTGGTTTCCACTGAGTTTTACCTCTTGTCTTTAAAACCACCTCTCTCCCATTTTTTGGCAAGTAAAAATACATTGGTCTTTAGAAATGCAAAACTGATGCTGCATTAAAAATCTTACTAGATCTGCTTTCCCGAGTGCAGCTGGCTTTCCATCTGCTGAATTTGTGGAGGAAAAGGGTAATTTTACACATTCTGTGAGTCTTGAAGAACCTCCTTTGCTTATCACCACTACCAGTGCTCTCCAAGTTGTCACAGTAGGATCTTTAATTCCCGGGTCAGAAGAAAATAGGAACATTTATTTCAATTTTTAATCCCAGAGAGCTTGTTTCATCAGATCAAACGAGACCCATCACTAGAGGGCAATGTTGCATTTCTTGTGACTGCAAGGATCTTTCCCAAGGCTTTCCACATAGACACACATGCACAGCTCTTTTTCTATACAAGACTGAGTCTCTTGGAGCACAGAGCCTGCCCATAATACTTCATCTTCACAAAGAAACCCCAATTCTCAAGTGGTCCCCAGAGTGGAGAGTGTGCTGGGGAGCTACTGGCTTGCAAACATGCGCCCAGACAAATGCAAACCATGTGCACCAGGGAAATGGTGCTACTTAAAAGAAAACAGATTTGCAGAGAACTCCCGTGGGATTTTCTGTGTGGCAAGCCTGGAAAACATGAACTGGAGCAGGCTCCCCTGAATTCACAGAAAGGGGAAGGGAAATACACATTCTATGCACTGATCCTGTCTGTCAGACCTCTTCCTGTTAGCACCTTTCCCTAAGACAGGGAAGGAAACAGCTCTTCACAGTGGCCAATGTCAGTGGCTAAGGAGGCAGGCAGAAGCACTCAGCTACTAAGGCAATGAACCAAGCAAAAAAATCTGGGTTAAATTCCTGACACGGGTTTCCCTAATGACCTTCAGAAAATCATTAGCTGCTTGGGGCTATTGGGCTGTGTTTGGGAAATACTCCTCCCTCATCTTCCTTCCTCTGCCTGTTTTGCCTGTTAAGCTTTTAAGTCCTTTCATACAGCATGTTTCAAGATGATCAGTTTTAAGGGGCAGCTCTCAAATTTCTGTCGAGGACTCCCCTGAGAGCAGCATTCCTCCATGTGGTGTGAAGCTAATAGATCCAGGGAATAATGGATGGGCTTGACGGAGAAAGAGGCAGTGCAATGTGTCTGGCACTTCTGCTCTGCTAGACTTCTTGCAACACAGCCTCAAGCAGCTCCTACAAGAGGCTCCTTGGTAGCCAGCAACTGCTGCTATGAGAAATGAGGTACCAGTGAGAAGGGGGAGCGCCCCACAAGACTTCGTGAGTGTAAAAAACAAAGAAATCATTTTTTAAACAGTTGAAAAGATCAGCCAGTGTTAATCTATTTCTGCATCCCCCTCCTTTCCCACCCCAGTAACTTCTAATTCATCAAGTACATTTTCTAAGCTTTAATTAAATAGACCAGTGAATATTACACTGGGTAATGAGCACAAAGTGCCCGTCTTGGCTGCTCCCTCTCAGCAGTAGAAAAATAATAATGAGTACTGCAGAAGGTAGCTTGGAAGCTGCTGCATCTGAAATGTTTAAGGCTTTTTAGCTGCAAGGCCATGTCTTGTACTGCTCTATATTAAGCGTTGCTTAACTGACTACTTGCTCTGAGACAGCTTAAGCCCCCTCACGCCGTGATGAATGGCAATTCCTATCATAACCAGCCAAGCACAGACATTTATACGGTGGTGCTTCTGAGAAGTAGCTGTGGAAAATCCCTATCCTTGGGTGATGGGAAGCTGGCACTACTGTAATCTCTCCCTTGTCTAATATGTAGGCCTACTTCTGAAATGCAGCAGGGTAAATGTCTGACTATGCCTTGGACTCACCAGTTTGATAACTGGCTCTTTAGGACATGGAGAATCCCTTGCTGCTACTGCTGGCTCCATATGTAAGCCCAGTTGTGTGTGTGCATACGGGCAAATCTAGCAATGATGTGAAGGTGTTTAGTCACCAAAAGAAGCTGTGAAATAAAAACTGATGAGCATTGCTTCTGACACCCAGCCCTGGCCATACCCCATCAGCCTGAACTGGGCCATCAGTCAACTACTAGGAAGCAGGCTCTGAGCAGTCTTGCTCCTGACTGTGCAAATATACTGTTGTAGCATTTAGGATCACAATCTATGCATTTATTTCCAAGCAGAACCTGCCAAAGGGTAAACCTATTTCACTGTGGTCTTCAGAGTAATGATATTTTGAAACATGACCACAGCAAATGGATGTCTTGTCTACTTCAGGTGTAGATCTGTCCTGGGGCAGTGGTATCATCCTACTTCTTGTGATGTTTGACCCTGGTAGGAACCAGCTGGTCCGAAAGGCTTTTATCCAACAACAAAACCATTTTTTTCACCAAAAAAATGGCACTCCAAGACTCCTATTCTGGCGCCATGGTGCAAAACAGAGGTGAACAGTGCCTGGCAGTGATGGGGAGGCCAAGGATGGCACCAAGGGTGTTCGTTGCTGATCAAGGTGACTGGGACTGATAACAGTGTGGCAGTGATTTTTTTGGGTAAGTTCCTGCCTTTCCCGAAGGGCAGGAACTGCGGCTCAATATTGGCAAGGAGGGTACCCTTCCCCCAGACCTGTGATACTGTTTCCATGCAGGGAGGCAAAACAACCCTCTTCAGCCTATTAAGAATAGGAAATGGGAAAAATTCCAGAATAACAATCCCAAGAGGCTCTTCTTTCTTCTGGTGAAAACACGATTTTTCCCATGAAAAAAATAGAGGGGAAAATCGTATTTCATGGTCAAAGTCAGAATGAAGCAGAAGGATTTTGGGTTAGGTGAGGAGTCATATTCCCCAATGTTTTCTCCTGCTTTAGGTGGGAAACACACTCAGACATAGGAGAAAGGATTGAAATGGGCAGAGGTGTCTCCCGTGTCCTTCCCAGCTGCCTTTTACTTCATTATTACAAAGCGATGGATAAGGGAGAAGACCCCTTTTGTGCCTCATACATCCTGGGGTCTGGCTCATTATCCCTCACCATGTCATTCAAAACCTCAGCAGATAATTTGAAAAATATGAGGCAATTTACTAACCAGAAGAAGAAAAATTACATGTATCGGCATAATGGACTTAAATGTAGATGTCATTATGTCCAGTGTCTCATGCTAAATGAGTATTCTGAGCAGCTCAGGCTGCAGAGCTCCTTTTATGCTCCAGCTCTGTTTACTAACAGTCATGGGTGCACACTTTCATGTGCTGACACTTAAAGCAGACAGTGGTCATCCTAAAGAGTTGGGCTGTTATCAGCCAGGAATGAGAATAAGCCACACTAAGAAAGCTCCATTTACCTCCCCTTCTACATTCATTCTGATTCTGATCCCATGCCTTGTCTCCTGTACTTGTGCCATGTTCAGGCTGCCCTCACCCAGCTCCTGGGATTGGTATACAGGAGACAGGAAAGGAGGAGAGACTTCTGCCAACTTTTTACCTCATTGCAAAGAAGACACAAAACTGGAGGAGAATGTAATTCCAGGAAGACAAGGAATTACAGCTAACAATAAAAGAAAAGCTGTGGATATCATTTCACCTGAGTCTGTTCCCTCTTTCTCTCCCATGAGCTGTACTGTACTGTACTATATAAAGGTGAACCTGCACCTTTACCCACAGCCCATCCATTTTATTCAGTGTTTGCAAGAGGTTGGCCCACAGAACTCCTGGAAAACCATGTGTTTTGGGGACATCTACTTATTTCTATGCCTCAGCTTCTCCATATACAAAATACTAAGATATCTGCTTAGGAATATATAGAGACCAGCTGTCTTCCTCTCTTCCAGGCTGTACATCCTAAGAGTCTTCACAAACTGCAAACACTTCCAGTATCAACACAGAGAAGGGAAGGAATCAAGGTGGTAATGCAGAGACATTCCTTCCTGATGTTTGATTACTGCATCAAGCACCATCTGGAAAGACACTGACCTCAGTGCAGAAAATCCCCTGTCCTCTCACCAGGTGGGGAACCAGGACTGACCAAGCTATAAAAGCATCAAGCCAGGTCAATATATTCCACAAATCACTCAACCCTCAAATGTCCTGTGGAGCTGAGCTTGCCAGAGAAGTGCATCTTTGTACAAAAAGGTTGTTGTAGCTCCTCTTGGCCTGGAATGCTGTGTTTGTCTGTGCCAAGTATGAGGCAAGAGCAGTGACTGGATAGCAACCCACGCTGCCTTCCTCCCTTCTCTCCCTCCTCAGATATCAGGGATATTTCCCCACACCCTCCTGAGCACCAGCCCAGCTTTTTCCTGCTCTTTGATCCTTACCAAGAGTTACATGTTGGCTATTAGAGGTAATTCAATGGGTACACTGTCTTGCCTAACAGCATTCCTCAGTATTTGTAAAACGTTTTTTCATCTGAGGCTCTTAAACCAGTTTAGAAGTCCCTCCGTCCATTCCTCTGTGTTAGCAGCATAGGAAGGTGTAATTTGGCAGTGAAAGCCAGCACAGGATTTACTTACTCACTGGCTCTACCCCTTTGATGCCACAGTGATGGGACTCCTCATAGACCTTTCTGCTTGCTTCTCTAATGACAGCAAATCACACCCACTGGTGTAAGGTGCAAATGCACAAATTGCAATGAAAATGGAAAGAATGTCTGCATGGCTTTGATCCAGTCAGAGTATTTGTGTGTAGGCACTGACATAGCTAGTGCTGCTTGATCCAAATTAGGTACAAATCCTGCACTGACAGCATCCATCATTTCTGCGTAGTACCTATCATGCAGTCTAAATGCTTCCCCAAATTAGACAAGACAATGCTGCCAGCATCAACAGGTTCAAAATGTGGTTCAAACCAATGCATTTTCAGAATGCTGCTTTTTCCTCCCCTCGGGTGGCTGAACGGAAAGCAAAACCAACTTCTCCCCTTGTCTTAAGTGCAGCTTGCTTATACAAATACATTCCTAGTTAAGCAGAAAACAGAAATGATGTTATGGAACTCAAGAGCCAGGCTGCTATTAAGATG
Organism: Forpus xanthops; assembly: GCA_032466535.1. Lineage (NCBI taxonomy): Eukaryota > Metazoa > Chordata > Aves > Psittaciformes > Psittacidae > Forpus > Forpus xanthops. The sequence goes on along the minus strand of JASSUY010032589.1, from coordinate 22,225 downwards.
TGTGTGTAATGGATGGCTTAGCTCAGAGCTGTGTGCTAAGTAGCAGAGCCCCATTAGTTCCCTTCATCAAGCAAAGGTCAGTTTTCACACAAGTAAATCTTCCAACTGGACAGAAGTTTCTCATATCTCTAAAGAGACTCTGAGGAGTAAAGCCTCCCTGCAGGCAATTTATTACACCTTCTCTTGGGTGAACAGAGCAGGGGGCCACCCTGATAAGGCTGCAATAAATTGTCTTCCAGCACAAGCAAGGTCTGAGCGGCTGTATTTATACACTGGGGCTGGCTGACAGGAGGGGGTTTGCAGGGATGCTGGCTTTTGGGATCTTTGTGCTTAGCCCACACCAACCAGCAAAACACACTCTGTACATAGAGAGCTGGGTTATGGCACAGTGTTGCCAGACTGTGGTAACCCCTGAAAGCAGCTTGGTTGGACCGGGTTGATTAAAAATCAGGTTTAATGTTCTGTTTTTGTTGTTTTTTCTATTTCTACTGCACCTCACCAGTACATAGAGCTATAGAGATATAATGTGAGAAGCAGATGGCTTTTTGTCTCCCCTTATACATAGCATAAATTGTCTGGGAGCTTGGTGTGAGGAGCTGCTGTCTCAGTGCTGGCAAGTAAGAGAGGGTAAAGGAGCTGGAAGGAGCTCAGCAAAAAGATAGCCAGCCACAAGGATGAGGATGGAGCACCCTGAAGTGCTGAAACATCTCAGGTCAGTGCCTTGAACTTCCCTGGAGTGATCAAGCTCCATTATAAAGTGGGGCTCTCCTTGCATTTCCCCTTTGCACAAGGGTCTGCAGCTAACAAGAGAAGAACAGAGCAATTTCTGTATATATGATTTTCCCCCAGCATCTTCTCCTGTGTGCTAGCAGGTGAGAAGAAACATATCCATGAGTGTGAGCATGAGTCTCACCATGAGGGTGAGAGCAAACTCTGCCACTTCTCTCCCTCTCCTCTGGCTGCAAAATTAATGTATTTGATAATCTCCTTTGGCCTCTCTCCCCAGTTCCTTTAAATGCACACCTTACACCATAGGTAGAGAGAGGGCTGCTCTTTCTCCCTCCTTGGAGGGGAGAATCAGGAGCCAGTGATTCCTCATTCCCTGCCTGGAGCAAAGCAGTGAAGTGCCACATACCCCTGTCTGGTGGAGAAAACTGTGGATGAAGAAGCACATCCCATTATGTGCAAGACGAATAAATTGCTCTGGTTAATTTAGTGCGGTTCTACTCTGTGCTTCCTGCTGCAGCAGGCTGCTGTCATCACCATCCCCTAATCTAATTTCTTGGAGAGAAGTGAAGCTGAGTGGAAGTGAGTGGCACACACAAACATGGTGAGCTGGGAGCACAATGTCATTACTCTGCACCCGTTACGTGTCTTCTGACCAGTGTGTATTTCAGCAACAAGTTGTAAGGTTCATCTGGCTCTACCAACAATCCATATTAGGAACCACTGTCTCCCTTCCAGAGTCAGCTCTTTCCAAATGATCTCCTGCTTTTGCTATTTTTAACATTAATCTTTTTCTAATAGAATACTGGTTTAAAGACTGGCTATAAAGGAGGGCTGGAAAATTAAAATAGCGTAAGACCTCATAAGCAGCTGAAAATCTGGTGCAATTCCATCCAGGTTGTCAGACAAAGCCTTGGATAGAAAATGCCTCCTCAGCTCTGGCTGTACCAACCCTATCTGAAATAATAATATGAACTTATAGGCTGCCTTTGACCTACACAGAGGGGATTCATCAGATGTAAAGAGGTAGCTACAATGTAGATGACTACATCTTAGCAGAGGTCTGAGGTTAGACATGTAGATATCTTAGGCTGAAACTTTCTGAATTCTGAAGCAGTCATCTAAAGTAAGTCACAGAATCATGTAATTGTTTAGGTTGGAAAAGACCTTTAAGTGTCCAACCATTCCCCCAGCACTGTCAAATCCAGCAATAAACCATGTCCCCAAGTGCCTCTACGTTTTTTGAATACCTCTTGGGTTGGTGACTCCACCACTTCCCTGGCAGCCTGTTACAGTGCTTGACAACCCTTGCAGTGAACACATTTTTCCTAATATCCAATCTAAACCTTCCCTTGTGCAGATTGAGGCCATTTCCTCTGCTCCTATCGCTTGCTACTTGGGAGAAAAGTCAGGTGGATTGTTTCTGGAGAGTGCCTATTTCTTTCCAGTGGTTATACCAGGGAGGCTGCACTAATTAGCCCTGGTATAGGACTGTCTATCAGGTGAACATCTTGGGCAGGGTGTGGTCAGTCCCATCTCAAGACATCTGCCTCAGACCTGGAGTACTGCTAGTGCATGAAGCGCTACATTCCTTCAGGTGAAAAGGGGTGATGACACACATGAACTTTTCACTCTGTATTTCAATGCTGGTCTCTTATTTAAAGCCACTTTGTGTAACTCTGGTAACCTGGCAAAATCTCTGGCCTCAGTATTGAGAGTCCTGAGCCCCCATGGCTCCTTTGCTGACTCCATCCTAAGCAGCACGTATGAACACATGCCAGGCATTGCTGAACACAGGCATTCCTTTGTGGGAATACTGCCGGGCCATAGATACAAACTCTGTCTCACAGTGTATTTGAGTATTGAGGATTTATTCCACATTTTTCTATGCCTTTCTGAAAGAAAAGCCTTTCCATGTGAGAGCTGTCCTGATTTAGCATGACGACTTCTGCAGTGAGTTGTCACTGTTCAGCTGGTGGAGCTACCCTGAGAACACATATATCCATTCCTGGGAAAAGATACACCAGCAAAGTGGATTTTATTTGCTAAGCTTGTTCATATAAATTAACAGCATGACAAACATCCAGAAGAGAAAGAGATGAGCCCCATGCTGGTGGTTCCCTAGCTAAGGATTGCAAATCCCACAAGGCCATTGTTTGAGGATGAGAATTCACTGCAAAGCCTGGCCAGCTTTGCTTTCCATGAACAAACAGCGTGTCTATGCTCGGGTCCTCTCTCACCTCGAAGATTTACACACAGTAACTTTGCCTTCCTTCTCCTGCCTGTGTGAATCAGAGCAAAATGCTTCCCTCCCTGCCAGAAGTATAACAACCCTTAGCTGAACCCTTCTGATCTCCTTGCTGTTTGTTTCTCCACACATTACTTAGGTTCCTATCTTTAACCAGTACAGTTTTGCTGTCTTCTTCTGGTCTCAAAACACCTCTGTAAAATCAACTGATCAAGCAATCCCTTCTTCCTTCATCCCTGTTCTTTGGTTCTCCTGGGCTTTAGCTGTCTTGGCAGATGCTGATGAACCTGTTTCACCAAAGACCAAGCAACCAGGGCTTTAGAGAGCCATGTGCAGAAGCTAGCTGTAAGATGAGAACTAACATCACTCCCATTTGGTTGCCAGACATCCCACCACTACTGCAAGACACAGGGCACTCTTCTTGCTTTCATATATTGCTTTAAAGCAATGTAAAAGGATATTAGCAGAGTCTAATGACATTGTACAACAACAGCTATGGGGCTGTACAAGCAGTTCTGATTGCTTGTGCAATCTCTCAGCTTCCAGAGGAGCACTAGATGTCAACCCAAAGTCAGGAGGCTTCAGTTAGCTGTGCAAATGTACAAGGGCAGAAGCAATTTCTTCTGAACTCATGCTAAGAACATCCTAATAAAATCCTCCTTCTTTGACACAGCACTGTGAAATTTTTGATCTTTGAAGTAAAGGCACTAGACATCAATGTTCAACCTCAAGGAAATGTGTGTCAAAAGACAAAGCTTCAACAGTGCTACAGAGATTTAAGCAAGGGAGGAGAATTCCTCAAAGCCTGTGAAACTTCCTCATTTAAGCATGGTTTTTTTCCAAGAAGCCTTTACTTAAAAAAAACATGCTTCCCTTTATATATACTTCTGGAGAAACCTAAAAACTGCGGTATCTTTGATGGGCATGCTGCCCATCAACATTGCTTCAGGCATGGTAAGGGTAAACCCACTTTGATGGTCACATAAAAGGTGAAAATGGCTCCTCTGTAGTGTCTCCTCTTCTCAAACTGCAATTCACTGTTCTTGCCTGGAGCTTCATGTCTCCAGTCATTACCCAGTGTGGTTGAATTGTACATTTACTTCAACTAGAGGAAAAGACCCACACGATTACTAAATCCTGATGTAATAAATGGATCTCCGTGTAATGAACATCTGGTGTATCCAGTCAGTTGTGTTACTATCTCACCAATTAGGACGCCCAGCACCAACCTGAGCTTTGTCAGCTGTGATGCTAGGGAGTTAATGCACGAAAGGCATCTGTAAACCCAGGCAAGCCTTTAGCAGTGGTATAGTAGGTATCATGAGCACCCAGCACATTTGTAATTAGGTATCGTAAAGCATTAGTTATCTCTGTTTTCCACCTTATGGCAGCAGGGAAGAGGAAACATCCAGTTTATGGTATGGATGTGGACTGTACAAGTGTCTCTTCAAGATCTTTCCTTCAGCCGCTGCTTTAACTGCCAAGTCAGAACTGAAACTGCTGGGTAACAGATACGTGGGGCCTTTCCAACTTCAGCCACCTGTCTGGAATTGCTTTCTTCTCCAATTGCCTTCTGCTCAGAGCAGATTTGGGGATGGACATGGGAACTCTTTACATGATGGGAAACTTTTTCAACTTCTTGTCAGCATCTGACATCAACAGGGAAAACACACAGTAGAAAAGCCATGGTAAGTTAATGCCCATTTGTAATGCTTGAGGCATTTGGCCTTCCAATCCAATTCAGTTTGTAACTCAGTGTAACAATCCAGTCATTACTACCACAAATAAGAGCATAATCCCATAATCAGTCTAGTTTTTGCACACTGACCTTTGAGATGCTGAATACTGACTTTTCCCCTATGGATTTCCTTGTGGATTGCAATTCCGGAACAGGAGAGGTCACTCATTTACTTCTTTATGTATCTGTAGTCCTAATAGACTGTCTCTTGGCTAAGATCCTGCTAGAACTTGTCTCCACTGTGCTGCCAACTTTCATAAAACAATACAGATGGCAATATTTACGCTTGTTGAGTGGTCTTTAAAATGAACATGAGAGTGGCTCAGTAGCACCAGCTTTTACATGTTTAGCACTCCTAAAATCTGTGCTTGTCTCTTCCTCAGTCAGAGGTTTCCCTGCTTTCCATGAGATCCCTGTCCTAGCATGGAAAGCTTGGTCCCTAGGCAAGATGCTTGGTAACGGAGCTGTATGTTCTTATGTCCTTAACAAGTTAGTTAGGGTTTTTCTCTTAAATTTGCCTAAAAGTCTTTTGGACACACATTTTTGTGTAGTTCTAAGCACAGGTGGATCTGGATTGTATACACTGGAAATGTTCAGTGTAACTCTCTCTGCATTTACCCTTATGGTTTGAAGAGCCCAAAATGTAGAGTAAGAGCTCTTCTCCTGGGAAGGAGCAGGCTAATCCTGCAGTCATGAGGCTTCTTGCAACCTTGATTTGTCCTAAGATACCTTCACCAATAAATATGTGGACATAACAGAACAAAGAGTCTCTTCTCTTGAGAGATCTCTCTTGTAACTAAAGTTAATGGATGACAATCACTATGCAGGGGGAAAAAGCTTCACTTAGGGGAAGAAACTCAAAAGTAGGTTTTCATTTTTTGTGGGTAGAATGGTATGAATGACAGCAATGGCGGATGTAATGTAACACTGGAGTGGAAAAACTAACTGGAAAAGACACGGTAACATTTCACCGGCTACTTCTAGAGCCCAGCTATCCATTAAAAGTAAGTCAGAGCCCTCAACTTAATTCTATACATATGCCATCCTAACCCCCAGCCTCTCTCTGGGTGTTTTAAAACTGCAGCAGCACATTTGTCTTTTAAGAATATATCTCCCTTGGAGGCAAAAATGCTTGGAGTACACATGAGCAGCTTCTAGTGGCTTTCAAACACCAAACAGTTCCTCGCAAAATTCCCAGATGGTGAGAAATTCCCCGCCACTGTCATAACCTTCATTAAAACCTTTGTAGTCCGGTCTATGAATATGTTCTATGCCCATGCAGAAGCCAACTGGTTGCCATAAATGCCATCATTTGTTATTTGCAGGTAATTCATTATGTGATTGAGTCCAGGAGGCAAATACAACAGAGCTATACTGGGATTAATTTGGTTCCTGACATAACCCACACCCTGGGCACAATCCTCAGGAGATGGATGGCTCACTGTTAAGGAAGTGCTTAATGTTCTGCAGCCCTATCCAGCTTGAATGTTCCAGGAGTTCAAACCCCACAAATAAAATGCAAACGCATAATGTCTGATCTTGCCCACATATGAAGTTTCTCTGTGGGCAGCTATGGGTGTGTAGTAGTCATGTAGTAGTGTGGCTACTACTTATTTACACTTGTGTGAGATGAGTTGTCAAAGCCAAAGAGCTGAAAAGAAACCACTTTAAAAGTGTTTGTGTGTCCATGGGTCTTTCTGCAGCATGAGAAACCAACAGCCTCATTTCCTGCCCTCTAGGGAACAGGTTATCCACAGCTGCATCCCAAGGGAAGGGCTTGCACTTACCTGACACAAAAGTACAAAACAACCGGTCCCGACTTCTTGGGGAAGTCATGTTCCAGCACCCGGCGGTCCAGCTGGAGCCAGTTCAAGTGTCCCCTGGCAAGAGAACAGACAGCATTGAGCCCAGCACCAAAGAGGTTTCTCACTACTCATGGCAACGAGGTCTGAGGTGTTACAAAAGATGAACTGGAGCACATGCTATTTGCCCTTGGCTATTGCCTGGTATTTGAAAACCACACAGCAAATGTTTGAGGAGCGGAGGCGATACCATTCTGGCAACATTTCAAGCTGGGAATCGAACTGCTAAAGTTCAATCTGTCAGGGTGAAAGCGCTGAGCAGGCAGGACAGCCCAAAATGTTATGAGCTTCACCTTTTTATTGCAACCCCCTGGAGCACTCGTATCATTAAAAGTCTGTCAAGATTTTCATTAGAAACCCTTGTTGCTGAGAGTTTTCTCAACCCCTGCAATATTTCACTCAAGGCTAAACCTGACTCTACAGCCCCAGACAGTCTATTTACCACCCACAAGCCTGCAATAGCCTCTCTAGCTTTGCTCAGCCTTCGTTTTCCCTCCTTCAGAGAGCTCCTGAAAAACAGCTGCTCCATGAAGCGTTCCAGCTCCAATTACCACATGCTGTTTTTCGCTTGCCTAGATGGTACCTGTCGCTATTATTTTCTCCTATAATTTATCCATCCGTGCTTTGCTGCTAGAAGCTTTGCTGGGCAGAAGCTCTGTTCTTTGTCACGTTCCCCACACTGTAGAGCTCTGTGTGTGTGAGGGGTATGTTATAAATACCATTATTTGTATTACAGGGCATCTCACTTCCCAGCTGAGATAAGGGCCCTGTTAAATTAGGCACTGTGGAAATACATAGGGTAAAATTCAGGCCCCACTGAAGCTCATGGGAATTTTGCCATTGTGTTTGGTGGTGCTGGGGCTGCGTCCTGTGAGCATTTTGCTGTTGATTTCAGTCAGACCAGATTTCACCCAGAGAGAGAGGCAGCCCTTGCCTTCAGTGTTCTGCTGTCTAGACAAGCAAGGGGAGAGAGAACTGAAGTGATTTTGGGGAGAATCTTGCAGCAAATAAAGCAGAAAATGGAACTCAAATGTCCTGAGCTCTATTCCAGTGCCTATTCCCCAGCTAATCCTCAAAAATAATTATTTCACTTAAAAAAGAGAAAGGCTTGTTTCTTAAAAGAAAGCATTAAATTAACTTCTAGGGTTGCCACAAGCCTTAGCAATGTACCCTGTCAGCAAACACACTCAGCTTTTACAAGGATCTGCCCATTACTCCTTAGTGGTGCTTGAGCTTTTAACACTTCTGGGAAATAACAAAAAAACTCTGTTCAAAAATGCAAATGGATTTTTTGCTCCCCCCCCCCCCCCCCCATCTTCTCTGTAAAAATAAAGGGGAAAACAACAGTTTAAGGAGGCTTTGAATCACCTGAATTTCTGTACAGCTGCCCTGGCTTATGATGATGTAGAAGAGGATGAGCAGCTCACGGACCCTCCAGCCCTTCCAAACCAAACCTTCCTATGATTCTATGATTCAGTCATTCAAAATTACTTGCGAACCCACTGATCACTCCAGTGGGTTCAGAATCATCAGACATTTAACTTACATAGAAGCTATCTCATCTCAGATTTTACCGTACTGAAATCAGATGTTCAGCCTAAGCAGCCTTTGCATCTATTTTAGAAGAGTACCAAGTCTCAGCTAGGTACAAGTGGTACATGTGGAGCTGGGGACTCTTCAAGCTCATCCTGGACATCTGTAGGTGTACAAAAAGGATCAAAGACTTTTTTGTCCCCTTCTCTAGGCACCTGTGTGTTTCTTTCCAAGATATTTTAACTTTTAATCAGTTTTTTCCCTAGATAAATTTTTGAAGTAGTAATTTCATCTGTCTCTTTTGCAGTGAATGGGCTGAGAGCAAGTCTGGGACAGTGCTGTGTAGTGATATTGCCCAGGATCAGGGGTAAGGATGGCTGTGTCAACTGGGATGAGAGTATGAGCTAACTGGTTGTGTTCTGGACATGCAGCATGATGGGGTCACCTTCCATCATTTCTGCTGCTGGGATGCAGTCATGCAGAGCTAGTGTGGGATCTCTCCATCGTTCCCTGTTCAGCACTTGGTTTTGAGAAGACAGATGCTCCAGGCTGTTAGAAAATAAGCCCCACTGAAAGATCCTCATCTTCAGCACCCCAAGATTAGAAGTGTCCGTATTTCCCACTGCATCTGCCTTCTTGAAATCTGTCCTTCTTCCTAATCCTTTTTTTTTTTTCATCCTCAAGTCCTATTCTATTTCTTTTAACAGGATTCAGGAAGTCTGAAATGAGCTGTGAATGCCACAGTACGCATGGGGATTGAAACTAGTTGTGCTCACCCATTCCTAGCCAACATACAAAATAAGCATTTAACCATGTATGCCAAGGTACAAAGCACTGTCAGAGCAAGAAAATGCCACACTAAGCCTGACATCCTATCCTGAACCTGTCCAGCTGCATTTATATCACCAAAATAGCAGTCAACAGCAGCTGATGGCATTACACGCTGTTTCCCTCCAAGACTGATTTGTTGACAATGGTCTTACTGTCTACCTCTATGTTTATTCAACAGCAGTGTCTGGGTTTCCCTACCAGGTACAGCAAAGGGTTGAGAAGCCATGTTGCACAGTACAATCATTCGCTCTATGGTATTTCTTATTTTGAAAATGCTTGCTCTTTTCATTCTCCCTACATTTGAACTTCAGAAACTGGTCGATACAATCAGTAAAAAAGGAATATGCACATATACATATGCATATCAGGTTACACATTTATGTTGCACATGTATATGGTTGTGAGTACTGAATAAAACAGTTAATTGCTGCAGAGTTCTGGGGTTGAAGAGTTTCATTACTCTCTTCTGCGTGGAGCTTAAATCCAAAGCTCCTTCAGAGGAGGAAGGTCACTTAAATCACTGCCAGGAACAAACTGCTTACTGTACTCAATTACCACTTAAAACCTTTCATCACTTAGGGCTTCTGCACTGCTGATTGTCACCTAACTCCTTGTTTCCAGGCATGCATGTGCGGCATGTAGGGAGCAGCAGCAGCCTGCGAATGTGATCTATTGGGGAGCCAAACTCCAATGCCATTACACCACAGAACGCTTTGCTCTGGAAGCTGTCTTCCTGTCTTCAGAACTATTCATGGAGCACAATCCCGTGTAAGACAGGGAAAAATATGGGCATATAACCCCAGGCATGTAGTAATCCTAACAGTTTTTCATGGACCAATTTAGGCAGCTTGCACTAAACCATTCATACATGCTTATGTCTAGCTGGATTTCTGTCACGGTTCAATTTGGGGGCACAAAGCTTTTGTTTCATTATCACCATCGATTTGTTCATTTGGGTATTTATATCAGTGTATTCACAAATAATGGTGCAAACAATTTTGGGTGACTACAGAGAGTTTGAATAGGAAGATCATATTTCTCTGTTGGTTGTACTCATGCTGGCAGTTAAGCTGGTGTGTAGATAGCAAATATGCAATTGCTTTTAGAAGAAGAAACTGCATCCATTTAGGTTACAGACTGAATATGGATTTTGATGCCCAGGGTTCATGTTGTCTATTACATGCAGTAGTTCTGTTTTCTTTTATCAGGGCTTTCAGTAAAGGGCGGTACATAGATGAATCCATGAATCCTTTGCCTCCAGGTGGTACTGGTTATGCAGTTTAACTGATGAGTGTCCAGTTTTCTGAAATGTGGATCCACATTGATCTGTGTTTGAAGGTATTTGGGCCAATAAACCAACTCACACCCCTTCAGTCTTGAGCCCATGTTGAGTTGAATGGACATTATAAAGACCCATTCACATAATAGAAACCATATAAACAATTTTCATTTCCATCAATCACGACAGAAACAAAAAACCCTTGAAACTCACAGATTTTCTCATTTAAGGTCTTAATCCTTTAACAGAAATACTCTCAAAGGGGCTGCAAAGCTCAAGGAACCATGACTTTAACTGTACAGCTTTTTCAAAATGGGGGACTTGGTGACAAAGGAACTGGTCTAATGCCAGAGCAGGATGATATTCTGAGAGCTGTGCCCTCCATTGGGCTGGCTGTTCAACCAGGACATGGACACCTAGTCCCTTGTTTTGGCTCTGCCACATGGCTGCAGGGTGGAAATAGGCTTCCTCCCAGTTCCCAGATATGAAGGAGTACTCCAGGGAAGAGTGGTACACTGCTCTTCCTTTGTCATCCCCTTGGCCATAGATCCTGCACTGAGCAAGGGCACTGTCTATTGTTACCTTGTCACATTAGTACAGTTTCTAGCACAAGTGTAGCATAAATAGTATGACCCCAATGCCTTGCAGTCTTACCCTATATACTAGCTACCTGAAGGAGATGCTCTGCAGGTTCTCCTCTGCAAGGGAGCAGAAGGGTTTGGGTCAGTTTTTAGCTGGACCCACAGTGAGGGGGAGCTGCAGTATGCAAAAGTTGGGAGTTCTCCATGGAGCAGGTGACTCACATCTGAGGACAAATAAAGGGCATGGAAAACCTGCCTGTGGCTCAGACTGGCAGCATTACCCTTCTGCAGTGAACGAAAGGGGAATCCTGATCACTTGCTTTCAGTGAATGCTGGAAGAGCTGATGCCAAAGGAAAGGGCAGTTAGTGGAGATTCATAGATTCTAGCTACAGCTATCTGAAAGGAGGACGGAGACAGGAGGTGGCCAATCTCTTCTCCCAAGGAACAAGTGATAGGACAAGAAGAAATGGCTTCAAGCTGTGCCAGGGGAAATTTAGACCGGATATTAGGGAAAATGTCTTCACTGCCAAGGGTAGTCAGGCATTGGAACAGACTGCCCAGGAAAGTGATGAAATCACCATCCCTGGAAGTGTTCACAAACCATGTAGACGAGGCCCATAGCGACATAGCTTAGCAGTGGATTTGGCAGTCCTGGGGGAATGGCTGGACTTGATGATCTTAAAGGTCATTTCCAACCTAGCTGATTCTGTGTTTCTATGATTCTATAAACAGCTGAACTGAAAAATATAAGCCCTTTCTCCATTCTTTTCCAGTCTTAATCAAGCAGCACATGGCTCTTCTGGCTTTACGTGGAGCTTGGTCCCATGTGCTGTGCAGGGACACCCTTTTGACCTGTGCTCTCTGCAGTTAATGGCTCACACCATAAAGCGTTCCTATGATCATTAAAATAGGAGGTGTTATTCTCTCCTCCATAATAGTCTGACAATGTAATTTTAGTCACGCTGAATGCAGTAATGACCCTATATTATCAGAAGAAACTATTAAGTTGCCAACGCAAAGGTTGTTCTCATTGATTTTCTTCTTAGGTTGTCATGATAGAGCACAACAAATGAATGGAAATCCCAGCCCAAATAATTTCTAAATAAATTACCCTCTCAAAGCTTTTACTCTTAAATAGAAGAATTGATTTAATACTTTAGTGGCTTTCCTTCTTTCTAAACTTCCAATTTAGCCAACCCCAGACTATGTTTATGAACCAGGCTTGTTCTGGCTTAGCTGGTTGCATGTTCCCTTCAAGGAAGCCACATGAAAACTCAGTGAAGGGTGAAGAAAAGGAAATCCCTGAGGGCCTGTGCCACAGAATTAAGGGTTTCTTTTTGTGTCTGTATCAGCTGTAAGGCTATGTTAGGTTCTCTGCAAACACACATTAGGAGACTTTTTTTCCTACTTTTTGAAGAAAGGGCTTTTTGTTTAAATGTACATTTCACATTGCAGGTTAAGTTCACAGACAGCCCATTTGATTTTCTGACAGTGACATGGGACACCCATTTCCAAGTCCACACTCTCCCCCCCCGGCCAGTATGTGGTTTTGGCTGTGTTCAGTCAAATAAATAATCACTGTTTGTACCAACCCTATTCAAAGCTTTTTATAACTGAAGAGAAGGTATTTTTGTCAGTGATATTTTCACAGCACTGAAGGAGCGTCAGTGCAAAAGTCAGACTCACTATGGGACTGCAGAAGGGCTGCAGACCAAACTTTGTATCGGCTAGGACATAGTGGCATGTTTCTGGCTTGCACTTACTAGATTTAATGAGACTGTCCCCAAATCTTTCATCTAGGCTGACTGAGCATCTCCTAAAATGCAGCCTGCTACAACTTGACTGCAGGGCAAGAAGGTGAACAAGTGAGTGGATGCTATCACCTCACCCTTTGTGATCGTGTGCATCCATCTGCATCTGCTGCACATCTCTGTGCAGAGCCTTGACAGCCCCTGTCAGCTTCCCATGCTTCCTCCCATCACTAACCCAGATCTTTGCTCACGCTGCTCCATGCTAAACCTGGAATCCCAGGGGAGGGTGTGCTCTAATTGCTGACACCTCCTCATTAGCTTCCCTTGGACTCCCAGGGGAGCCCTGTGCCCACTCAGCAGAGCTGAGAGCTGAGGCTGGTTCAGCTGCTCATTGGTTGCAGTCTGACATGTGTTTCTTGATTTGAACCTGTGCTGTTAGGACTGTTAAGGGAAAATTTTCATCTCTTAGCCTTCTTTAGCTTCCCTGCATGGCTCTGCTGCACCCCTCAGACAGCACTCATTGAGTTACTTGTCTCTCTCCAATCAGAAATAACACTTCAGTGAGAAGCCATTTCCTCCTCCTGCTTTTATGAATTGCCACTGCCTCCTGCTGTTCTTCTTGTAAGGACCAGCCCCACTAATCTGTGTTGGGTTGGAGATCTCCTAAAGGGCTGAGCTGCTCACATTAGTGAGATTGGATGGATTCTGGGATGTCCTGTTTTGTATCCTGCTTCTGCATGTCAAGAGCTTCTCCATCCTGAGAGCTGTGTCCTGAGATGCCCCCAGGCTGCCCAAGTCAGGCATTTGCCAAAGGAACTGGCTTTGAGGGGCAATCACTGAAGAGTTGAATGTGGGTATATTGTGCAGTTATCCAACAGCCTCTGATTACCTGGATCATTATTCCAGTGGGAGAACGGAGCAGGCTCATGACAGCAATATTGTTGACTCAGCTGTTCTGGGAACACAGCATTGGCTTGAAAATCTTAGTTTTTTTTTGAAGCAATGTAGGTGCAGGAAGCCTCTTTCGGATTAATATTTAAAAAAAAAAACCTTATTGCAAACTGAGGTGGAGCATGGTGGATATGCAAACAAAACATAGTCCATATGCCCAGGACAGTCTAACTGCAGAGGAAAACCAGGCAGCTGGAAAAAAAGCACTGAGATGTCACAGTCTAGGACTAATCATAACATTTGGCAGCATTTCAATATTTCTCCAGTGCTAATTTTATACTTGCCTTTTAAAGAGGGGTAGAAATGACCTGTCTCAATACAGAACCCTCAAGTTTTGTGGTAACATTAGAACTCTGGGAGCTTGGCCACAAGGCGAACAATCAACATTGCCTCGGGTGACTGTGGTGTCAGGGTCCTATCCTTGGGTTCAACTCAGCCATAAGGCTGTTGTGGGATTCCTGGTAAGGTCAGATCCTTCCCACATGGATATTTTATGTTTAAAAATGCTTGTCATTTGCGTTAATTTGGCAATCCCTTCCTTTCCCACACTTTCTTCTTTCCCTTTTAAAAGAAACTTCAATTGGAGATCTAAACCATCAGAAACAACAGAGCAATTCTGTGAGGTAGGTTTTGGGTTTTATTCTTGAAATAATCTCGCATTACTTTTAAGGCTGCTTCAGTGAATAAACTGAGTAACACTTTAATTGAACAGTTCCACCAGTCTGGTAATGATTTTGTACACTGAGTGGATGTTAACCCCGTGAGAGCTTAAGCTAACCTTTCGCCAATGCCGCATGACACCAGCTCTTTGCACATTGGATTAGGAAGGGATTGGCGCTGTCTCTGTACACCTTCGGGCATGCTTAACTTGCTATGAGAGCCTCCATGTGAAGAAGAGGCAATACAGGACAGACTCCCTAGATCTTGATTTAGGACACAGATCTACACTGGTCGTTTTGCTTATGACAAAACTACCAAGATTTCCCATGATCTAGGAGTTGTCTCTTGGGTCTTTGATTTCTTGCACTTACGTTTCATCTGTGAATGCAATTCCAAAGTACTCCTTCTCCTTCAGGTTGAAATGAGATGCCACCAAATCAAGCAACTCCTTGGCCAAAAGCTTTGGCTGGAAAACAAGAATGAAAGGAAGTGATTAATGAGGAGAACTCAGATAGAACTGTGCTGTGCTTCTGGAGGGAAACACTGTCTTTGAAGGTACTCCACTGCTATTGCTTTTACGTTCCTGCTGGTTTTCAAGCTGAAGCTGCAAGCAACATTAACTCCCCAAAATGAGCAGTAGTTTCCCTCCTAGGAAATACTAAAAACCTGCTTAATGTTTCTGCAGACAGATGAACCACCACCTGCCAGTGCTCAGACCTACCATGACCAGCTAGCTCCCTCATGCCTCTCTAATAATTTTAGTTGTTAAAGCTTTTCATCAAGGACCTCTACAAACACATTTCAGACACCCACTCTCACACACACAGCGCAGATACACGCTCATAACACTAAGAAAATACAGAGTGCCAAAAGATAGGATGTGACAGGACCAAATGAGAAGTAAATGACAGAACAAAATAGTTTCCCATTCAGTATTGCTTGTCATTTAAAGATAAGGTTATATCCTCAAATTTAGGCACTTGGAAGGAAAGGGGGGAAAGTAGCATACAAAATACCATTTGTAAGAGTGTGAAAGCTCTTACAAGCTCAGGAAAACTTCACTACATATGGAGACAGTGCATTACTACCTTTTCTGTGAAACCTTATTTGACTTTTAAGTCTAATGTTTCCTTCCTGTATGAATTTTCACCAGCTCTCCTGAGTTCCTGTTTTTCCTTCTGGACTCCTGAATTCTTGGCCACAACAAAGCTCTTGTCCTGACCATCCCTGGTGGGAAACAGTGGTACAAAAGATCCAGGTAGATGCAGCCCGTGATGCCTCAGCAGCACTGGCACACTTGGGGTCAGAGATCCTGACAATTCCTAGTGCAATTTCCAGCACTCTCCAGACTGTTCCTTTATGCACCCAATGCAAGGATGGTTTCTAGGTCACACCAGGAAAGAAAGAAGCAATAGCTGTGCCTAAATGCATTACTAGCTTAAAACAGCCTCCAAAAAGGAGATAAGTTGCTGTGTAGGAGGAACAGCTTGGTGGATAAGAAATAGGTGGGATGCAACTAGCTTCATTTTAATTCCCAAATCAGACTTCTCAGGTACAACCATTGGTGTCTCTGCTATGTCTACACTGCCTGCTGCAGTGCTTTTCAAGGGCTTTGAAATAGCTCATGAAGTGTGCTCAGAGCTGAGTAGACCAGGCATGGGGCCATGGTCATGTCCTTTGTTTCCTTGAGTCCCTTCAGAGAGTCAAAGACCACAACAGCTACACCAGTCTCTTTGGAGACTCCTCAGATGTATTCCTTCACCCAAAGGGTGCCCTGGGGTGACTTTGTTACTTGAGAAATGAAAAATGGTGCTGTCAAGCAAGGAAGCAAACCATCAGCCAGCCTTGTTCGTGAATGCTCCATCCCTTGCAGTGTTCAAAGCCAGACTGGACAGAGCCTTGTGTGACATGGTCTAGGATGAGGTGGCCCTGCCCATGGCAGAGGGGCTGGAGCTTGAGTGATCTAAATGTCGTTTCCAACCCAAATCATTCTGTGATTCTATGACTCTATGATTCAGCCAACTTCCTCACTTCTTTCTTATTTCTGCTGAGTGAGACCTGGCTGCTGATGGTCAGCATGGTGATGGCTTTCCCTTCTCTACTGGCCAGTGGTGGCTGCTCCTCTTCCAGCAGAACCTCTTCCTGCCCATGGGGCTTGGCAGGGGCTCAACCTCTACTGCATTTCCCCACTGGCCCTGCCATGGCGCTTCCTCCAAAGTAGCAGATAAGGCAGGATAACTCTTTGCCTTGCAAAATAAGGGAAAAGAACAGTACAGCGCTGGAGCAGTGCCAGGGTCGTTACTGGACCAGAGCCCACTAGCAGTGAAGTCAAGCCTCACTAGTCCCCTTCAAGATTACTTTCTGCTCTTCTCTTAAGCTCTGCAAGGTTACTGTCCTTTCATTTCCTGTGTCCTCCCAACACAGATGGAAAACCTGAGTCTCAGAAGGGAGAGGAAGGTGTCTCCTCCAGGTGGTGAAGACTCCTCAAAACAGGCCTGCACTGCAGGGATGAGGGCAGGAAAACTCTGCCAGACACAAACTGCGCTGCAGCCAGTTCGCCTTGTCTCAAGGGAGACCCGTGTGCTCCCTGTTAACAGTTAATCTGCTTGCTGATCAGGATGGGAAGGGCTGAGCAATGACCTCCTTTCATGTGAGCCACACAGACAAAGAGTTCATTAGCAATGCCTGTGGCAAGTTGTTTTAATTCATTATTAATTGCTGGACTTCCTTTTCCAGAGGGATATTCATTTTGCATTAATAAAACTTCCATCACAGACGCATTAAAGAAGATGAGGTCTGCTCTCTGAGAGCAGGGAAATTGACAGGAAGTGGGCTTGGGATCTTCTACATCCAATATAAGTGGTCAGCAAGATAGCTGTGAATCCCACAACCACAGGGATAATCAGGAATAACAAGTGTCATTCAAACCAGAAACTGAACTGTGTCCTCAGTTCTGCAGAGCTGGACCATGGTGAACTGTGTGCTGCCTGGGCAGCTGCTGAGACCCCTCTTTGGACTTGCAAACCAGACACTTTCCATAAAAACTTATTACCTCAATACTAGGTCAACAGATCCACCTGCCAGTCATAATGGCATCAGTGCATCATCCAGTGGTTTCCTGGTCATCATTCACAGCTCCTCTGTGAAGTCAAACCTGTCTTTAGGGCACTCTGAGGCTTCTCCTTTGCCTCTTGGATAAGCAAAAGAGCAGATATGGACTTATTATCAGAATGACCCGGACACCCTTCACTGTGCCCTTGGCCATGTTTGAGAGGCTTGTCTGAAATGCCACGCAATGAAAAGTACTTCTGCCTCAGAAGTGAGGCCCATAGCAAGCACATGGTCAGAGCTCTTCAGCAGCCCTGAAGCAGTGAATTCATCCCCTCCCTCCTCTCCTAAACAACTTGACTTTGTTCAAATAATGACTTAGAGGAAAGGGAGAGCTTTATTAGCGGTGTTGGAATGTGGCAGGGAAAGACCTAAGCTTCCCTAGTGGATCTGACTTGAACTCACACCAGGAAAACTTATGAAAAGGCACCAAAGGCAGTGCAAGAAGGCACGTATGGGATCACAGCTGGATGACACTCCCAGTACTGCCTTCCTGCATTCCCCCATTGCTCGAAGAACCCCATACTGTGGCTGCAGGCACAGGCTGTGCTAGAGAGAACCACACCAAGAAAACTTGAGTGCATGCAGTGCCCAAGCTCTGTCTTTATCTCCTTGGCTCTATTTTAAGGAGCATTCAGCACCGACAAATTAACCATGGGGGCTGAGTCTCTATTCCTTGTGCTGTGCTTATCTCTGCAGTGACACTACAAACGGGTGCATCCTATATGGGTGTCTGTTCCTAATTAAACATGAATGTAACTTCCCTGAATAATGCCAGATCACAGCAAACACTAACAGCAAGTAGGGAAGAGGAGGCAGAGGCTGCATGAGGGAGGAGTGATGCCAATTCAGTGTCAAAACCTCCCGAGTACCACAGCTCTTCCATGTATATATCAGATGAGCTCTCAGATGCATGAGCCCTCTAACATTGACCCAGTGGGGCAGCAGGCTGGGATCTGCTCATAGGAGACCTCCCCAGTGCTACAGAGAGGAAAAGAAGAAGGTGAGATGCAGGTGATGCAGAGCGAGGTGTTGCTACACAAGGTACCATGCAAACTCCATTTTGATGCCTCCTAACACCAGCTGTGATCATTGTCACACAAGTTTAATGATCACACTGATATGTTATGGGCATGTATTTGCCATAGGATGGGAGAAGGAGGAAGAGGGATTCTGAGGAGAAGAATCTCTTGTAGTCTGGAGAAAGCTGGACTCCAAGCTGTGTGATGTGGCTGACACACCTGAGGGATGAGATGCCATTAGGATGGATCTGGACAAGCTTGAGAAATGATGCCATGTGAACATCATGAGGTTCAACAAGGACAAGTGCAAGGTCCTGCACCTGGGTTGGGACAACTGCTGGTGTCAATACAGGCTGGGAGGGTGAAGGGATTGAGAGCAGCCTTATGGAGAAGACCTTGGGGGTGCTGGTGAATGATAAGCTGAACAAGAGCTGGCAATGTGCCCTCATAGTCCTAAAGGCCAGTGGAATCTGGGGCTGCATTACAAGAAGAGTGGCCAGCAGGCCAAAGGAGGTGATTCTCTCACTCCACTCTGCTCTCTTGTCAAGCAGCCTGGAGTCCCGTGTCCAGCTCTGGGGCTCCCAGGACGAGACAGTTGTGGACTTTTGGAGTGGATTTAGATGAGGCCATAAAATGATCAGAGGCTGGAGCACCACTACTAAGATGAAAGGCTGAGAGAACTGTGGCTGTTCAGCCTGGGGAAGAGAAGGCTCTGGGGAGACGTTATTACAGTCTTTTAGTACCTAAAGGGGACTTACAAGATAGATGGGGGAAGACATTTTAATAGGGCCAGTAGCAATAGGACAAGAGGTAATGTTCAAACTAGATATAAGGAAGAAATTGTGTATGATGAAAGTCATGAAACACTGGAACAGGTTTTCTTGAGATGTGGTAGATGTTTCATTGCTGGAAGCATTCAAAGCCAGGCTGGACAGGATTCTGAGCAACCTGACTGAATTGAAGATGTCCTTTTTTAATGCAGGGGAGTTGGACTGTATGAGCTTTGAATGTCCCTGCCAACTCAAACCATTCTATGATTCTATCATAAGCTTCTAGAGGCAAGTAATCTCATCCTAAAATCACTCCAAATACAGTCCTGCAAATAGGTATTTCTCTCTAGGAGGGCATGGTGATTGATTCAACTGAGGATCAGCATTGTAAATACTCAACATGACTCGAGCCATGAAAGGGCAGTGCTGCCATCCAAGGAAGGGCTACTTGGGGCTACAAACCAGGTAGCCCAAGTCCTACCATGGGGTCAACTGGGAGCTCACCTCAGTGAGCCATGGGCACCTGTCCTGGGTTCAGCAAAGCAGCAGTCATTTTTCTCCTTCTAGTAGCTGATACAGTGCTGTGTTTTTGACTTTTGGCTTGGGAACAGCACTGATAACACCGATGTTTTTAGCTGCTGCTCAGTAATTTTTAGTCTGACCAAGGACTTTCTGAGCCTCATGCTCTGCCAGGGAGGAGGGGAAGCTGGGAGGAACCAGAGACAGGATACCTGACCCAAACTAGCCAAAGAGGTATTTCATACCACAGCACGTCATGCCCGCTATATACTGGGGGCGGTTATCTGGAAGGGTTAGATCACTGCTTGGGTCAGGTTGGGTATCAGTCGGCGGGTGGTGAGCAATTATATTCTCTTCCCTTGATATTTCCCTTACCATCATTATTATTTCTGGTGGTAATAGAAGCGGTTTGTGTTATCCCTTAGTTAGTGGACCGTTCTTATCTCAACTCGTGGGAATTACATTCTTTTGATTCTCCTCCCTGTCCCTCTGGGAGCAGAGGGGAGGAAGGGGGGAGTGAGCTAATGACTGTGTGGCTGATTTATGGCTGGGTTTAAACCATGACAGCACCTCAGCTTGCTTAGTGCCTGGGGAGCAAACATCTTCAGATCTCAATCAGCAAAATCAGAGGAGTGCAAGGGTTTCTCCACAGCTTCAGAAGATCATCTGCCAGTCATTGTGGAAAATCCAGCAGAAACACAGACATTCCACTACTAAATATTCAGTCTAATTAAAAGACAATGTTATTGGGATTTGAGCAGCCTGAGGAACTCTGGAGTCATGTGCTTCCCAGTGGAAAGACAGGCTGCCCACTTCTGGCACAGAAGCATGTTTCTCAGTGACAGCTTCCCATTAAGCTTAGAAATGAGTGAGTTATAGAGAGAGATTATCTATCCACAGTCCAGCAGTGCCATGAATAAAAACCAGATGACATGGTATTAGCAGCTGCTGGCATGTCCCTAGAAACAGAGGCACACACAAAGTATATTTTATTGTTTTATTAACTGTCAAACAAGCCTATCCATTCCCCCTCCCCCATTTCATAGCTTTTCCCTAATTCTCCATGGCAGAAGGTTTCTGGGAAATGCATAACTTCAACATATGGACAGACCTGCACCACACGAATCCATCCAGCACAGAGATGTGCTGAACTGTGGGAACCAGGTAACCAGCTCACGCTTAGAAATGTCTCTTTTCATTAGATTAAAAAGACTGCTGCCATCCCCTGTCTCCTTGCTGGAGGGACATACAATGAGATATATTATGAAAATACAGAGATGAGACACTGCTATTCCAAGTGCTACAATACGAAAGACTCTTTGCAGTACTGGTCCTCAGCCTGCACTGATTTTGTGCTATAACCCTGCTGTGGTCAAGCACCAGAACTCAAGTCACTGGTATTTCATAGAATCACAGGCTGGTTTGGGTTGGAAGGGACCTTAAAGCTCATCCAGCTCCAACCCCTGCCATGGGCAGGGACACCTCCCACTAGACCAGGTTGCTCCAGGCCCTGTCCAACCTGGCCTTGAACACTGCCAGGGATGGGGCAGCCACAGCTTGTCTGGGCACCCTGTGCCTGGGCCTCAGCACCCTCACAGAGAAGGATTTCTTCTTAATATCTAATCTAAATCTCCTTTCAGTTTAATTTAGCTGTGAACATGTGCTAGTGCAGGATGACCCATTGGTACCCTCAAGCCAAAGCCACCAAGGCATAGCCCAGATCAGACACAGTCCCAACGATGGTAGCCTGGTTTGGGGGAGAGGTAGTTTACCCCTAGGAACATAAGCCAGACTGTACCATGTGGCTTCCAGCCTAGCCAGGGAGCCCTGAACTTGCTTGCTTATGAGCACAGATGCAGCAGATGCTGTCCGGTGAGTTCCCAAGCAGATTTAGTTTCTGCAGACCATGAAGCATGTCCAGTTCAAACCAACCTCTCAAGTCTTACTGACTTGGTCTAATTTTCCTATGCATTCAAAACTTGGATGCTTGAAAACCATCTCTCTGATGTCTTGAATTGAAATATAAGCTGTGGCATGTGTGCAGTGCTGCCAGTCCATCAGCAGGAAAGAAGTAGAAAAAGGAGCTGTTTACATGAATAGAGAGTAATTCATGCCCAGTGCCCAGCATTATACTGCCAGGCAGGGAACAATGCCCCTTCTTCTCACCCATCTCTAGCTTTGAGCAGTGTAATCAGGAGGAAATAAAAGTGCAAAACAGTGATTTGCACACAATTCTTCCCCTCCAACAACTGTTACCATTTGCTAATGAAGCAAACTCCAGTTACACCCTGCTGAATTAGATCATCTGCTGAAACTGGCCACAGAGATACCCATATAGCCTTTTTGTGTTCCCACCTGTTCCTCCAGGTATTGGCTATCCAGGGGCCAGCAGCTGGAGGCCAGCACACACACCCATGGGCATTAGGCAATATATTACCCCATGATAGTTACTGACTGCAACTCCCTCCCACCCCTGCTTCCTTGTGCCTGAATCATGGAAATCTCACTGTTGTGGTTTGAGGCCCCTCAAACATTTCTGCTCACTCCCCCCTCTTTCTTCCCCAGTCACGGGGAAATGGGAAGGAGAATCAAAAGAATGCAACTCCCACAGGTTGAGATAAGAACAGTTTAGTAACTAAGGTATA
>JASSUY010032588.1:18477-29045 GCA_032466535.1 Forpus xanthops | reverse complement strand
CCATTTCCCCGGGACTGGGGAAGAAAGAGGGGGGGGGTGCACAGAACTGTTTGAGGGGCCTCAAACTACGACAATATTTTAATGCCAAATTCTCATTCAAATGAATGAAAGTGATGTCTCCAAACAATAGAAGATATGAAATAAGTATCTAGGAATCCAATTCAAGGAATTCCTGATTTTCAGTTCTGTATTGATTTCATTGGAAAAAAATGGTCTGCATTATTTGTGCAAATTTACTTCTAGAACTCTGTACTTCAGTTTTCTGTCAGTGAATCTGCGATGCTTACTTTTTTACTTGTATTTTTAGGCTGCCTTAATCACAGGTTTCAGCCTCCTGTTGCTTATCTGGACAAGTAAAGGACCAAGATGCTAGTGAGTGTGATAAGTAGGACTTACTTTCTGCTTTGGAATTATTATCTCTTTGTTTAAATTATTTTTTTTTTTTTTAATGATGGATAATCTTCATCTTTCTGCCCTTAAATTTTCCATAGTGTGTGCATCAACATATGTTTATTTGCTCACAATCTTTGTAGCAGGATTGCAGAACAACTTAATAAACCCACAGATTTCAAGTGGATGAACTAGTTAACTCCACTTTTGCTTCATAAGATCTTTTAGGAGGCTGACTCATGGAGAGAAAGTAGTTAGAACAACCTGGCAGCCTTCTACAGTCATATTGACAAGGGCACATATTCTTTCTGATTATGAAGAAAACCAGAAAGAACAATAAGATAATAATTCGACTGAAGTCAATGATTTAAAAACACCATCTAGGGAGTGGAAACTTGATTGGACATTAAGGCCGAGCACAAAGGCATATAAAGGCACACTCATAAAAAGCAGCTAATTGAACAATTCACCTAGAAGGGACACCAACTGCAAAAAAGAAAAGGTGCAGAAGGATATTGACATCAAGAAGAAAACCAAACCAGAAAAAATTCTACTTTTTAAAGGAGGATAGTTATAAATAGATGATGTTAAGAAGGCTGAACTGTTTAATGGCTTTTTAGCATGCAATCAAGTGATTATCCTACCAATCTACTGACAAAGGGAAACAGCTGAGTACGGGAGAAATATTGACCCAGTGGAGAGCCTTGAAGATGGTTAGGGAGCTGGAGTAAAGGATATCTGAATGGGAACTGGTTGTGCTTAACACGGAGAAGAAGATATAAGAGGGAATCTAACTATAGTTTTATAGAGAAGATGGGGCCAGATTCTCCCCAGGAGGTATAGTGAGAGGATAAACCCCAAGGCTCAAGAGAATAAATGCAAGAAATTGTAATTGGACATAAGGAAAAATAATTCAATGTAAGATGTTACCCAGAATGGCTGAGTAATCTCTGTCTTTGCATATTTTTAAACAACTGTAATGGGAAGGTCATGAGCAGTCTAATCTAAATTCCGCTCCTTTGTCCCCTAGGCATTAGTACTAGATCTCTGGTGATCCCCTCCATCTATAGTTCTGTGATTTTATGTCCATAAGTCAGGTTTTTCAGACAAGAATTTGATGAGCTTTTTTCGAAGACTCTTTAATGCTCAAAAATCTGTTCAACTTTTAAACATATTGGTGGTTATGATTAGCTATAGACCTAGATCCTAGGAGCTCTAGAGATAAAATATAAAATTACCTAAGCCCCTTAATATTTCCTTATAATCTGCTGTATGTTTCAGAAAAAATAACATTCCTTCTCCAAATGGTTAAAGAGAAGGTGGGTAAACTGCATGTTTTCCTGGGAAATTAGATGCAGTTCTATGTGATGTACTCTGATATTGGTCATGGCTTTTTTTTTTCACATGTGCTCTCTGCCTTGTTCTTTTTGTTTGTCCTCACACACTCTAGTGAGTGAAGAAAAGTGCTGAGTGCCCATAGCTGATATAGCAGTCTAATTCTGAAAATTAGAGTCCAAAAGTCTTATTATTGCACCTTATTTCAGTGATAACCTTAATTATTTGCAGTTCTTAGTATCTGAGTACATTTTAGCTGTGATCATCTTGTTACTTTGTTAACCTTTAAAATGTTCCTTCTGAAGTCACAATATTGTTTATTGCTATTACTGGGAAATAGAGTACATCAACATGTGTAGTTTGAAGAGTGCTGTCTGTTGTGGTGCTCCATGATCCTTCCCAATTGAAGTCGCCATGAACACATCACAGCAACAGGATGTGGGGCAACCCACAGATGCTGTCTGGATATGAAATCAGCTTTGTCTCTTCTGCCACGTTGGAGTACTTTGGAGAAGAAAAAAAAAATATGTCCTTTTTTGTATTTCTAGCAAGTTTCCACTTCCTCAGCAAGCATTCAGACACTTTATTTTGAAGGTTTGAGTACACCCAATAGCGCAATTTTTGCTTCTCTCCTACAGGGACCCAAATTGTGATTAACTGATGCAGATTTTTTAATCTTCCAAGGACCTTCAGACGAGAATCAAAATCTGGTCCCCAGTTAGTTATGTAAATAGTACTGCTGCAGTTTGTGTCTCTAATTTGCCTAAAAGTAACCACTGAAGGAATGAATCCAAGTGAATGTAACTTAAGAAATACAAAGCCAATCCACCCACTGCTCAGACAGAGAGGGTACTGCCTTAGCAGTACCTCAGCATCCTGCTACCCAGAAGGAACTCATTTTAATATAAGGTTGTCATACAAGTCATACAGACATTGTCTTTTTAATCTGTGATTCACTTCAGTGCTGAGGAGTCTGATTCATCTGTTCAGGGCAATAGAAAGATTTGCAACGACTTCAAAAGGAATTAGAATAAACACCAGCTTGAAATAGCCACTGGATGGCTTTTCCATTCAAATTTAGCTGTGTACTTGTAAAGCAAGTGAAGGCTGCTCTAGTTTTTACCTGCAAGTAACTATGTGACTAAGGCTGGAAACCATGGGAAAAACATAGAATCATAGAACCATAGAATCATAGAATAGTTAGGGTTGGAAAGGGCCTTAAGATCATCTAGTTCTAACCCCCCTAACATGGGCAGGGACACCTCCCACTAAATCATGCCACCCAAGGCTATGTACAACCCGGCCTTGAACACAGCCAGCATTCACAGCTTCCCTGGGCAGCACATTCCACTGCCTCACCACCCTCACAGTAAAGAATTTCTTCCTCAGATCCAATCTAAACTTCCCCTGTTTAATTCTGAAACCATTATCCCCTACCCTATCACTATAGTCCCTCATGAGGAGCCCCTCTCCACCATCCCTGTAAGCCCCCTTCAGATAGTGGAAGGCTGCTATGAGGTCTCCACACAGCCTTCTCTTCTCCAGGTTGAATAGCCCCAACTCTCTCATTCTCTCTTCATAGGGGAGGTGCTCCAGTCCCCTGATCATCCTTGTGGCCCTCCTCTACACTTGTTCCAACACTTCCATGGCCTTTTTATGTTGAGGACTCCAAAACTGTACATAATACTCCAAGTGAGGTCTCACAAGAACAGAGTAGAGGGGCAGGATCACCTCCCTCAACTTCCTGGTCACACTCCTTTTGATGCAGCCCAGGATATGGTTGGCTTTCTGAGCTGCAAGCACACACTGCCAGCTCAGGTTCATTTTCTCATCAACCAACATCCCCAAGTCCTTCTCCTCAGTGCGGCTCTGAATCCCTTCTCTGTCCAGCCTGTAGCTGTGTCTGGGATTGCTTCGTCCCAGGTGTAAGACCTTGCACCTGGCAGGGTTAAACTTCATGAAGTTGGCATCAGCCCACCTCACAAGTGTGTCAAGGTCCATCTGGATGGCATTCCTTCCCTCCAGCATATCAGCTGAACCACACAGCTTGGTGTCATCAGCAAACTTGCTGAGGGTGCATTCAATCCCACTGTCCATGTCACTGACAAAGATGTTGAGCAAGATTGGCCCCAACACCAATCCCTGAGAGACAACACTCGTTACTGGTCTCCAGCTGGACACTGAGCCATTGAGTGCAACTCTTTGCGTGTAGCCATCCAGCCAGTTCTTTATCCACCCAGTGATCCACCTATCAAATTGATGTCTCTCCAACTTAGAGACAAGGATGCCATGTAAGGCAGTGTCAAATGCTTTGCACAAGTCCAGGTAGATGACATCAACCCCTGTCCATCAGTTCCGTAGCCACATCATAGAAGGCCACCAGATTGATCAGGCAGGATTTCCCCTTAGTGAAGCCATGGTGACTGTTACCAAGCACCTTGTTGTTTATCATGTGCCTCGGCATGCCTTCCAGGAGAATCCACTCCAAGATTTTGCCAGGCACAGAGGTGAGGCTGGTATGTAGTTCCCCGGTGCATATATTTTCCCCTTCTTGAAAATGGGGGAATCTTCTTTTTCCAGTTGTTGGGAGCTTCACCTGACTGCCATGAACGCCTTTGAACTTTATTGTGGCCATAAACTTCCATATCTTCATATATGACCATTTCAAGTTCCCTTGAAACTGAAATACATTTGTTTGTTTCTTTTAAGTGACCTTTTAAAAGTTGTGGGGGTTACGTTTGCTTGGTTTTGATTTGATGGATGGATAATGATTGTAAACACGAGATTACTAAAGATACGTAGAAACTGGGTTGCTAACAGCAGTGTAAATCTATTTCTTTCTGGGGCTTTCTTCTATTCAGAGCTGCCTTTGGTGAATCTAAAGAGTTTTGTGCTAGGACACTGACTGATTATGAGAGCCCTCACTTTCATGGTGGCTGCTGCTCAGGTCTGGAGGAAAGCTGCAGGTCATTAGTTCTAAGTGCTGGTACACATGATAATGTAAATAACAGGCCCAAATGAAACAATTTAATTTGAATGGAGTCCACAGCTGTACTCTTTTGATTTTAATTTTACTGACTTCATGCTTCTTTCTTTCCTGCTGTTATCATCCACTAGTTTACATTTGTATATAAACCAGTACGGACATCATATTTGTATGGATTGAATAGCATTTCACAGAAATTATATTTCTTTTCTTCAGGGACAGAGTAGAGCACTTTCACTAAAAACCTCTCTAGTATGAAAAAAAAAAAAGACACTTCTACAGAATGAATCATCATATTCTACACAGCTTTCTGCAGTAACCACAAGTTAGGTACACCATAGGTAGTCTGTGACTTACTCCAAATCTGCTGCTAGATTGCTATTTAACTAGGGGTTAGTGCAAGGCAAGACTGTGTCCCAGCCATGATAGAGCTTCTCTGAACTGACTTCAAATGAAATTTGATATAATTGATCTCTCTGAAAATATGATCTTGTGTAGGGAAACCACACTTGGACAAATGAGATGAAGTATTGCAAATATTGCCCTAAGAAAGAAAGGCCTTCATTGCACCCCTGTAGGCCAGAAGTGTGAGGAGCAGAAGTGCAGAAAAAGGAAACAGTAGTTTTGGAGATTTGGACTTTACCACCTGGTCCAGACACTGAGAAATGGGGGATGACAATGTTAATCCCATTGACTAGTGTCTCAGGGTCTATACTAAAATGAGGTTTTTTTTTCCTACCCTTGGTCCTGTTGGAAGTTGCGTTTGGAACTTCAGTACTCAAGTGTTCAGAAAGTTTTTAGTTCCTGCCTAAAGGCATTTTAATCAATGCAATTGTATTTATTCTTAAGAGACCTTTACCTTCTTGCTCTTCTTCATTTACTCCTCTAGACTAGATATAAAGCAGGTTATTTCTCAGCCTTTATACTGCTAGACCTGAGTAGGAGCAAAAGATTTTGGCATTGAGTGCTTTTGTATGGCACACTCTGTTTTATCCTTTTCTGAACAACTTTCACTTTGAATTAATATTCTTTGAACATTCTATGAACATCAGAGTTCAAACATTCCATGAGATTTTGGATCAGGCCTCCCATCTCCTGCTTGAATGACAGCTTTTTTTTTTAGTTGCTGTTTTCCTGTTACCAGGATACTCTGATGATTCGGTCAAGGAGTTGTTGCCTTTTCTGCTGGTACTTACCACTGAGGACAACTAGGCATCTAATGATCAAATCAAAGCCCTTTCTATCTCTATCTATAGTTCACTATTTTATAGATTACCCGCACTGTGGAACTATTGTGCCTGATGCTGAGCTTATTAAGTGTTAGGTAATGATGAGTTCAGATTTTGGGTTGAGTTCCAGCTAGTTGTGCTGAAGATCGCCACATAGTTTAACTCGACACAAATGATGAACTAACAGTTTATCTTCTGCACAAAAGAAAAAAGACTGTCTTTATCCCATAATAAATTTTATTTGTCACTTTGACTCTAAATCACAACATCCTTTTAAAAAGCATTAACTTAATCTTTATAATCTAGTAATTTGAACAATTATGCATCCCAAGGGCAAGATATAGCTGTTTGAATTTACTTTGTGCTCGAAAGGACAGGTTCTCTGACGCTGAGAACAGTGAAAATGTAATGAGATTAAAACCACAGGTCTAAACTTCATTGTCCTATTTCTCCAGTCATTCACATTAGTGACAGATAAGAGCAAAATGTGAATCAATAGCAGTCAGTGGTAGTGTGCTTTCACTTTGCGTTCCAGTTACATGTGCATTACAAGGCAGAATGGTGGCTATGCTCACCATATACATTTGTGTGTATGTTTTTGTGTTCATACCCATATGTATATTGAAGTTTACATGAGACAAGTGGGGTTCTATGCAGATTATGAGATAGGAGTTTTTCCAATTTTATTTCACCTGCAAATGAAGTACACTGTTCCCAAGGCTTGTCTTATGAGCCTTGTCACCTCTACTAGGTGATGTTTGCCCTGGTTACTTTCTGCTAAATCCAGATTTTTATGACCCTGCATTGTATGTTGTTTCCTCCCATTTCTAGAAGGAGGCTCAGCTGAAGTACTTCGCTTATTTTATTCATTGCTTTCACTTAAATAAGTAACCTTCTGTTTCTTGTTGTGCAGAGGTAACAATCGATCATTTTCCTTCTTAAAATAGAGCTCGTTGCTTGGTATTTTTTGTCAAATCCACTGAAAACCTTTTCTGGCACAGTCTTCAGTTGCAAAATGTCCTGCCTGACATCATTAATAAGGGTAACCAAGCTGAAGATTATTCCTTCTTTCTTGTAATAAGCTTTCCAAATGCAGAAACTTGGAGAAGGAAACGTGAGGTCAGAGAAAAGCAGTGTAAAGTCCTCTGTAAAACTGGAAGCTAATAGGTCAGGTTATTGAGTTTTGTTGCAACTGTTCTGCTCACTAAGGTGTTTTTATGTGGTCCTTCAGTCCACTTCTTTCAAGTAGCCCTCTGCATCATCAGACTGGGAAATGGACATGAATTCCCTTTTGGTGGGACTCTTAGGATCAAACCATAGACCTCTTTCCTCTCATGAGTAAAGAAAATAGCTTCCATTTTAACATTGCTCTGGCAGGACAGCAAGATGCTGATCACCAACTCTTTCCCTCTGAGTAACAGCTGAATGGGGACGGGCTTCAGTGTGTTGGAGCTGGACCTCTTGTGCAGGAGTAAGTAACTCCCAGGAGCTAAAACTGAAATGAAGGAGAAAACACATACTTAGCATTTACCAGGGTGCATCCTTAAAGGCATTATAATAAGAAAATGAAATTACCCACTTGGCATAACAGCAGTCATAATGAAAGATGTCTCAGCAGGCAGTGAAGAAATAAAATGAGGTGGTAAAGATATTCAGAATTGGTGAAATCACACTTAAAAAGAAAGCCTGCCTCATGGTTAAAAGTATGCTAGAAATGGTATAGAGTTTAATGACTTTCAAAATACTGGAGAGTGATTAATTGGCTGGGTGGTAAGCCACCAGCTTGGATGAGAACATAAATCACATTAACAGCATGTTTGTCAAATACTCTTTTCAGCCTTCTGAACTTCATTTTTATATCTAGAGATGCAGGACTACTAGATAACCATTGACAAAATACCATCTGGAAATGGCCAGAAACAAAACTGAACAACTCTTCACCCTCCAGTTCACTCTACAGGGAAAGCTTTTGCCCCAGGGTTTGCAGAGAGCCTGAGTTTTCTTCTGTTGGTGCAGAGTACAGCAGAGCACTCCTGTCCCTTTCTGGCTTGGCTTTTGCCTCCCCTCTGGTGAGGTATCAGCCTGGCCTTGCTCACACAGAAAGAAGGGCTGGAGAAGGAGATGGAGAACAAAATCTGTTTTGGACAAGGAAAATCACTTATTCCCTCTGTGAAACTATGGAGGGACGCTGAATAGAGCAGGAGGGTAAATAATCAGTCCTTATAGGTGAGCACTGAAAGCCCAGAAGACATGTTGGCTAGACAGTTGTTTGTGGAGGAGATAAATACTTACATGGAAAAGATCTATGGAGGAGTCTAAAAACTCAAATCTTGTCCCCTGAGCTTCTCAAATTTGACACTAGAGTGTTACTTAGTGACACTTTTAATTTTTGGAAGGAAACAAATATTTCATGCTATGCATATTCTCTAGCAAGGAATTAGATGCAGGATATTTGTGTATTCTTAAATGTGCTAATAATTTACACAGTTTCAGAAGTCTTAAAAAACTTGGTCTCTTTATTCTTCTGTTGTGTCCTGGAAAGTGAATATAATAACTCTTCCCTTAGACAATTTATCAGTTCCCGGTCAGGCAAATCCAGTTCTGGAAGCAGAGGGAAACTACTTAATTAAGAACTGTCAGCTTTTGGCCATAATATGCTAGTATAAGCAACCCCTGTGTATTAAAAAATGTTCTGAATGAGCCAAGCAAAAGCATTTAGCTTTGTAATACTAAATAGTATGATTTCCCAGATGGAATTTTCCTAATTGAGCTTGTGATTTCCATTCATGCCATCCAGGTCCCTGCTTCCCAGCTGGGATGACTGAATGAAGTTCAGGGAAAATATTGAATCATTTGAAAGACGGACAAAAGTAAATTAAGTATTTTTAATCCAAATATGGCAGTAGCCAGAGTCGTTTGCACTTTGAGCTTTATATAAGCCATATTTTGCATATTGGATTTGTCAGGGTGGTATCTATGCAGCATGAAGTTAAACTAGAGACAAATGGTCCAAAAAAGCACACAGAGGGTCTGCTTTTTGCTAGGCACAAGCTAAAAACTCCAGTTAACACTTTATTCTTTCAAAAGGAATGTACATGCCAGTTTGGTATTTTTGGGGATGGCTATCCATTATTCATAGTCTTCTGATGAAGAGATGCTAACTGGAGAGGAATCCAAGAGGCATGCTTCAGATCCATATCTAGGTTCAGATTCTAGCCTGCTCCCAGCCTGGCTTGGACATCGTGGAATTGTGAGAAACTCCAGCCTTTCAGCACTAATTAGTTGCGTGATGTTCACAAAACAAACAACCAAAAAAATCTGTTCTCATGCAAACGCTGCCAGTAAGAGAGACTAGTAGAAGTGATATCTGAGACCTACCACATTGTTGTGCAATTCCTTCCTCGTCAAATGGTTTTCAGTTTGCTTGAAGTGTTTGCAGCTGCTAAGTGCAAACTTTTATAAGAGTGGAAGGTGAACTTAATGTAGCATGAGTCATTTGAAAGGCTGGGAAAAGAAGTAATGAAAGTCTTTCAATGGTTCTTTACAAGGTATTGCATGGGAGGATAACTTCTGATTAAAAGGGAATGGTTTTTGGTTTTTTGTTTACTGAAGGTTCACTAGTGTTCAAAAATAGATCCAGCTGCGGGACCACTTGAATTTTCCCTTGTGAAGCTGTGACTACTAGGATGCCTCTCTCTCTTGCACTACCCCACATAATCTGCACTTGAACACTTTTTAGGTCACCTAACCGAATGGTTATGAAAGCTATAAAGGAGGTCAACAGGGTTTTATTCCTTATTTGAATTGCTTGCCATTTCCATTTAAAGTTGGATGAAGCAGTATTGCATACAGATCCATGAGGATCTAGCTATCTCTAGGGAACTGAGTGGATATATTCTTGCTAAAAATTTCAGCTGCAGACATGCTTATTTCTGCTAACATTTGGTCTCTTCAAACATAAATTTACTACATTTATAATTTCTTCATAAAAATATTGATCTACATGAAACAGAGTTGTCAATGTTTCAAATATTTTTTCCTGGACTAGGTAAAAATAAGTCTACTTCCATAAATAAACATGACATACTTATTTCCTATGATTCATAAATCAACTAACGCAGCCATATGGATTTTGATAACTAACTTGTCTTCACAGACAAGTCTGCAAGTTTCTACAGTTTCTAAATCAGCTGCGCCCTTGATACCACCAAGTAAGCAGATACCAATGATTTAATTAGAAAATTTCAAAGTCACTGCAGCTTTATTTAAAGATCAGATGAATGGGAAATTGAGTCCTACCCCATGTAAAAATATAATGAGGATAGCAATGTCAAAATCACAAGAACCTTCACCAAAGCAATTTAATTTTGTTTCTAGCATTGTATATCACAGAGAAATCCACAGGAAACTGTAACCATGTGACAGAGGACTCTTTTAAAACCACATTGGTTCTCTTCTTGAATTCTAATAATTATAACTGGGCTGATACAACATTTTGAACATTGTGTAACTAGGTATTTTTCTTGCTTATAAAAATGACTATATGATGATTGTCATGGGTTCAGCAGCAGCAGTCATTTTTCTTTAAGTAGTAGCTGGTGTAGCACTGTGTTTTGGATTGTTGGCTT
>JASSUY010032585.1:0-39624 GCA_032466535.1 Forpus xanthops | reverse complement strand
CTCATGAGAGCAGAGCAGAGGGGCAGGATCACCTCCCTCGATCTGCTGGTCATGCTCCTTTTGATGCAGCTCAGGATGTGGTTGGCTTTCTGGGCTGCAAGTGCACACTACTGGCTCATGTTCATTTTCTCATCGACAGACTCCTTCAAATCCTCCTCAGGCCTGCTCTGAATCTCTTCTCCACCCACCCTGTACCTGTGCCTGGAATTGCTCCAACCCAGGTGTAGGACCTTGCACTTGGCATGGTTAAACTTTATGAGGTTGGCATCAGCTCACCTCACAAGCCTGTCAGGGTGCCTTTGGATGGCATTCACCTAGTTACTGCTGTTTGATGTTGTAAGCTGTTCTTGAATGGTGAATACTCAGTGTATTGCCTCAGTGTGAGCTATGTTGGTGACACTGCACCAATCCTGAAGAATTCTGCAGATTTTACGCTTGCTTTAATTTCCTCATTGAGTTTTGTTGCTACTGTTTGTGTTGCAAACTGAACTGCAGCGTGTTCTGCTCTTCTACAGTGACCTTAGCTTCTAGTGAGTCCACGGTAAAGGATTGGAAGTTAAGACTCTGTGAGTGGGCTGCTTTCCTCTCCTGCCTGTATACAGGACATACGGGCAATAAACCTATTTTATTTGTGGTGGTTCTTACCCACTTGCTGCAAGTCTCGATGCTGCTATGGAGATTCTGGACTGCAAGACATTGACTATAAAACTGCTACTCTGAAAAAACAAAGGTTACTCTAGGTACAAATAATGGTGATATTTCCGCTTGCTGCTTGCTTTCTGAAATTACTGCTTTCTGAGTTATCCTAACATGCCTTCATCAAATCTCAGCCCTAATTATAGGCTATTGCTCGGTAATTGGGTGTTTTGCTTGTCCTTGGATGCACATTAAGGCCAAGGTAATCACAGTGGAGTAATCCTGTGATTTACCATGTAATCCTCCTCCTTACAGTGGAGTAAGGTTGTTGGTGGTTTTTTTTTTTTTGTTTTTTTTTTGTCTGGTTTTGGATAGAAGAAAGTTGAGTTGGGGCACTTTCTGAGTCCTGACTCATGGTACATACCATGTTCTCATTGTAAACGACTCATTTGACTGTGCCATTATAGCTGGTCACCTCAGGTTTCAGTTCAGTAGAGGAACGACTTCTTTCCATAACTTTCAACTTGGCTTTTTTTCCTCCTGACGACTCTAAGAGTATTTCTCATTCTGATCCAGCGGAACCATTTGCCAGCCATGCTCACCAAATACAGCAGAATTGGACAGAGATCAATCAGTGATTTGTTCACTCCAAGAGATGTACCCATTACTGAGGATATGGGAGTGTTAAAGAAAGGCAGAAGGCAACATCATTAAAACCCCATTGTCTGTAAGCAGATAAAATGTCTGTGGAAGTTGGCAAGAGTCATGGCTCTATGGGGAATTCCAGTTCTTGAACAACTTACCGTTCTAGTGATTCACTTATCTATAAATCTTGTGGGCATTTGACATGGATGCATTTGGGAGCGTGTAGAAGAGAATGATATGGCTGTCTTTTCTCTTGGTTCCTGCCGGGAAGAGTGGGTTCCTATAAGCACACTTATAGCTCTGACCCTTTGCAGACACTTTCCTGATTGTGCTGCTGAAGCTTGCGCAGTGGCTGACTTCGCCTCCACCTTCTATTTGTTGTACAGCTAAATTTAAATGTGTTGAATATTGACTCTTCCTTACTGGAACAGGTCTTTTGATCTTCTGCTTAGTTGTAAATTTAATTTCAGTCAGTCTTTGTATTTGATTTTTTAAGTCCTGCAATTCATTCACTACATAGGAATCCTCTTGTGGGGAATTCAGGTGCTTCCTATGCTTCCTGCTACCGGTCGAGAGCAGTGACATAGCTGGGAACCGCAGCATCTTCCTGCAGTCTTGTTCAGTGTAGATGTGCAGTTCAGCACAGTGCTGAACATGCCTTTCCCTGTCCTAAGATTCCCAAACCAATAATGACGCAAAATTCAATGAAAATCTTCATTCATAGTTTTGGAAACCCTTCTCTAGGATTCCTGTGCTCTCCTGCAAGAGTAGGACTGGGGCTTGTTCAGTGCACCACCAAGTCTGCTCTTTGCGTGGATCTTGTCCACTGTGGTGTTAGGTGTTCTCCTTCTAAATTTTCTTTGCTATAGTAGAGTGCCTCCTCTTTGGATCTGGCATCAGGTGATCTGTATGTTCTTAGATCTTTTTAACCTGACTGTGGAGAAGTAGTTCTTCAGTATATTTTGTTCACAGTTCAAACGGAGCAATTCTGGTTGGTTATTGTGCCCCAGCTCATGACAGCCATTGCTGTGAAAAATTGCCTGCACTTAGGTCTAGAATAATAAAAATACGTATTTTAAGAGGCTGGTAGTAGCCCAAGAACCAGAGCCAAATTATTTTTCTTTCTGCCTTCCTATTCTTTGCTAAACCGCTTCAGAGTTAATTTCTTTGAGGGAATTTATAGCAGCAGTTAAATGCTGTCCTCAGCAACTCTTGGAATTATTGCTTTTTCAGGTTTTTCCTATTTCAGACTTGTTCTCCAAAATATACTTGCACCTGAATTCTTCCATTTTAACTTCTTCTATCTGTTGGCTTTTCTCAGCATATTTAAAATGGGGAGAAAATACATAGAAATCTTCTGTGATACAGAAGAGTTTCTTTTGACCCAGTTCAGTTTCCTTTGACAAGTCGTGTGTCTTTCTAATACCTCTGTCTCGTGGGTGTGATTCTGATGTTTTGTGTATAAAAGAAGGTCTGCAGTTTGTGTGCCCTTACATGATGGGCACACAAGGTGGGAATTGCTGCAAGGACAAGAAGGATGCTGTACTTCTGTGGGCAACCCAGCTGAAGAATCCCACATAACTAACCTGTGTGGGAAGCTGGGTGCACTGATCATGTCTGCAGACCTAATACTGGATTTGTTATCTTAGTGATATCAGCCACAGCTTAAGGTTCTCTCATTCCTTATTTTGAGATACTACTCTTGATAAGCAGGCCTTCACTTTTTGCCTCCTGCTGCCAACTTGGAATGTTTTCCTATCACCTTTTCCTTAACAAGAGATGTGAATTGCTTCCTTAGTGAACAAAAAAAAAGAGAGTGGGCTGTGTTTTGCTGTAAACAGCAGATTTCCTTGTTTTCGTTTGCCTGCAGACATCCAGACTGCCTTTGCAGTTGGGACAGAAAGGATCTTATGTGCAAAGAGTAGTTAAAATGCTGGGGATTCTCCAGTGACTTGGCCACTGCTTGCTGCCCTATGTAAACTCCATGGTTTCCAAGTAGGGTGTTCCCCTGCCTGGCCTGCTGTTTAAAGCTGCTGCCCTTGATTTCTGCTGGAGGAATGCTCCTTTTCTCGGATAAAACTGGTGTTGAGAGGGGATGGCTTGGGGAAAGGGAAAGGTGGGGAGAAGAGACCTCATAGCAGGAGTTGTGCTTTATGGCTTTCTCAATTACTGAGCAGCTTTTCTTTGGAAGTGTTATGGGGCTTTCTGAGAGGATAGTAAGTTGCTGTGCTTCCTGAGGTCAAACAATGATGTTCTTGGCTTTCTGTCTTTAACCCGCTCTCTTCTTCCTTCCACCCCTAATTCTCCACCCTACCGTGTCCCCCCGCAAAAAAAAAAAAAAAAAAAAAATAAAAACCCCAAAAGAATATCAGCTGGAGTGCATCCCTCTGGGAAAGTCCGAGGTTTCGAGTTGCAAGTTCCCATTTATAAGTTCCCATTTATTCTTTACAGTCCCTGCACTGTTAGGGATTTAGGTGAGTGCCCATGTGTGTCTGGCTGAGAGGAGGCTCCCCAACCTACCAGGCAGCCCAGCTTTTTAGTTCCCATTCTGATTCTCCCAGTTATTTCTTTCACTATTGTTTATTTACCTTTTCTTTTCTCCCTTTTCTGCTGCCTATTCCTATACTTTTTCCTGTAGTTTTGAGGAAAGTGCTTCTCCATAATCCCTCTCAATTTGGGAATTGAGTAACAATTGTATTTTTCTTCCTTGCCGGAGGATGGATTTATTCTGTCTGGTCTGATCTAGGGAGGTATTCATATTCCATTATTCATATATTTAGCTGTGAGATTTATCTATATGCAAGCAATCCCTTAAAAAAAAGATAGTGAGAAGATGGCCGGACTCATCCACTCAAAGGTGCAGCAAGTGTTGGAGAAGGATTCCTCCACTGCACATCTCACTACCTTAAGAATAGCATTGAGGAAACGGAAAGAGCCTCCTTTGGGGTTCCCCCTGCCTGAACACCAAACAGACAGAGGGATGGCTGCGTTCTGGTGAAACTCTGCAAGCAGCAGCTTGCCTTTTGAACAGACCTTTTCTCTGTGGCAAGGTTTCATGACTATCCTGGGCAAGGTGAGAAAGAAGTTAATACAGCAAGGCTGGGGGGTACGCATGGGCACACACAGCATGCTTTGCAACACCAGAGGCTGTCCCTCATGCCAGGAATGTGTGTACTGCAGTTGCAGAGCCTTTATGAGACCTAAAATCTGTCATGGCCTCTATCTTTGTGAATTCTAATGAACTGGGTGTTCTCTGTGTATTTTCTTTGCAATGCAAATAAAGGTGGCTTATTATTATTTGGGGGGTTTATATAAAAAGCTCTCGTACAATACCAGTGGTTATCAGAAGCACTTTACTTATCTGGTATGTGGATAATCGGAAATTATTAATAACAGTTCTGGATGGTCGTGATGCACTGTTATCAGGAGAGTAGGAAATATTCCTACTAATGCTTAATGTTTAAGTAGGGCATGTTATGGATCTTGTGCTGAACTTTAGCCTTTAGATACAGGCGTTGCAAAATCGAAGGAAAAAATAACAGTTGGAGCTGAAATGGTTTTTAAAATTACATTGTTTTCTTTTTCTACTTTTGTTTTTTACCTCTGCAAGACTAGTTTCTTAACAGGACACATACTGTTCTCCCTCTGACTTTTCTCTGGGCCATGAATTTCTGTCCATAAGGGAATTTTCCCCAACTTGGCATTATGTATGGTAGAAAGGGCACTGTTTAACCTATTTTTTTAGGGCTGGAGCGTTAAAAAGGTTACTATGAGAACAATGGTGAGGGGGAAGAAAAAACCTTTCCACCTCTGTGGTTGTATATGCCTTTTCATTCTCCCTTAGGGCTGTTTCTTGTCTGGTTTTGCAGAGCCTGCAGCAGGTTGTTTCTACCTGAACTGGACAGAATGTTCATAAGCCCTTCTGTTTTCCGCAGCTTCAGAACTGCAGTTTATGTGAAATGCTGCGGGCTCGGGGAGTTCACGGTGAGCTGGTATATATCCAGCATACTGTAACCTCTCTATCAGATTTGGAAGGAGGAGAAAGGAAAGAGTCCACATTCCTAAGGGACTGGTTAACAGCAGCATGCTATGTCCTGTTAGCTAACTGTCCTGCTGCTTTTAGTTACTGCTTTAACAAAGCTG
The DNA here is from genome assembly GCA_032466535.1 of Forpus xanthops. Taxonomy (NCBI): domain Eukaryota; kingdom Metazoa; phylum Chordata; class Aves; order Psittaciformes; family Psittacidae; genus Forpus; species Forpus xanthops. The sequence goes on along the minus strand of JASSUY010032585.1, from coordinate 34,200 downwards.
GTCATTAGCTGCTGGGACAGATGATTTCTAGAGGATTATTTGCATTACACAATTTCATGCTTTTTAATAGCAACTTTTTAATTAAAAAGAGAGTCCTTTTGGAAGCAGCCTGAACAGCTGCAGCTGAATTCTATGCGTTTAATGTAATTAGAGGAACAGCTGGGGTGGGAGCTGAGCACCCAGCTCACAGGCAGTGGCAGGTTGGTGGTGGCTCCTTGTGGGACAGGCCTCCTGAGCAATGGGAGCTGTGCGGGAAGAGTCCTGGTGCACGGCCCGGCTTGGAGATGTGGGGCAGTTCCCGTCTTGGCTGCCCAGGCTGGCAAGCAGCGGGGAGTGGGTGGGAGCCATCTGTGACAGTTGACTTGTCACTCGTGCTGCCACAGACGGTGGTGCTCAGTGTGCAGTCTATCATATCGTGGGTATGCGTGTCTGTAGTGTCAACATCTCCTGGTATGGTGGAGGGTATCTATGGAACAGGGCATCAGGCAGCTTTTAGCCTCCAGTTTTATTCTGCTGCTTCTGGCATGCATAGCCTCTTGAAATATGCCCCTTGTGATATCTGCTTACCTCTTCTCTTTCTCCATGATACAGGCAAATGTCTGATGTCTGGTTGGAAACTGCTGAGAAGTGAAGGCTGTGGCTGTTTCTAATGAGTGGCTGGCCTTTAAATAGCATTGTTCAGGCCAGAAGAGCCTAGAGCACTTTTCAGTTTGCACTACCAAGGTTGTATACAAGAGTTCCTATGTTGCAATTACCACCACCTAAGAAACAACCAGAAATCTCTATTGCCACGTATTAGCTGTGCTGAAGGTACTGCAACATGGGCTACTTAAGAGTCCCAAATATATAATCACAGCACACAGTGTGTGTTGGTGCACAGGTAGTTGGCTGATAAGTGTCCTTTACATTCCTATAATATCCACATGCTTTACACCAGTGAACTTAGATTTAGCAGACAAGATTATCCTACTCTATAGCTTGAGCGCTGTCCCTAAGGACAGGCAAAGACCAGTGGTATGTAGGAGCCTATGTTACCATTTCCTAAGCAGAGACGAGTAATCGCAAAGTGAGGATACTGGAAATTGGCCCATGAAATTATTCTTCTACTTGTGTATTTGCCTGTTGTTGGGACTTTGAGAAGTACTTTGCTTGCTGAGATTTTCTTTGCAGCAGGTCGCCAGAAACCACCCTGTGTTACAAGAGCCTACCTCCCCAACCACGGGCTGAGTCCCCACTCAGCCCTGCTCCATTGTTTGCTGTGCATGTGGGATATAGGGGAATGTTTGTCCTGAGCCTTTTACCTGTAAGCTTTTAACAGTGAGATGCCTGTTCCTTTTCAATGTCCTTTTATGTTCCTGTAGTTCAGGTAGACTTTCATAAGAAATGAAAGCTCTTTGCTGATTTCTTCATGATTCACTTCAACTTTTGCATTCACAGATACTTGCTTTGCGTGACTCAGCAGCAATTTACATTGGTTGTTAGGCTGCTAGAGTTTACGTGAGGGTGATTTTCCCCTTGTGCTTGCTTACTTAGTATCATACTCGCGTCACACTCGCACAGCGTCAGGGAACTGCGGCTGCATATGCAGGGTCACTTTATTCAGGCAGGGAATGGAAACTATGTGGCTTACCTACTGTACTGCTGTTTCTCACTAAAATGCTTAATTTTCTGTACTTAATACCATGGCTTATTAGTTCTTTTTTTTCTAAAACAAAAACTGTACATGCATGAGGATTTTTGAACCACTTTGAAGTATCAGTCTGAAGTTTTGTTCTTGAGGCAAGATTTCCAGCAAGGCTCTGAAGACAGCAGACAGAGAGCAGTAATAGTCACAGCAGATGTTCTTAGAAAGTACTTGAACTCCTGGTACCCAGCTGCTGTTAGGTTCAGTAATCGCAGCATGTTCCCTTGAGCAGCTCACTGTGATATCTGGCTTTGATCGAATGCTCTGTGTTGCCTCAGGGCCTCAGGCCTGACTTAAACACCCACACAGAACAGATGCACAGCTTGCACTAGGTGGGGTTGAGGGTCTGAGGTTTTGGGGAAAGGGAGTGATTTGGTCTCTGTTTTTAATGTTATTGGTTGTTTTAACAGAAGACCAGGGTTTTGGAGATGCTTCCTGCACTGCTAAGACCAGTTTACACAGGGTGAGGCTGGAGAGGAGACTGAGGGGGAAAAAAGGATGCTTAAAGCAGTTAGCTAGGCTGTGCCTTGTGTGTAGTGATGCATTGCAACTCTTTAACAGTGCAGGGTTACAAGTGCGCATTTAAAATTGGAGGAACAGATTTAGGTAGCAGTGTCTCATTACACTTGATGGAGTGCCACTGCAGTACCAGAGTCAGGACTGTATATGAAGAAAGTTAGGCGAGTGGTGATGCACACTTTCTGCTGACCTACCGGCTGGTATTGGTGCAACTGATATTTCTACCTAAGTCTGTAACGATTCTGCTCCTTTGGATGGCATTTGTTCTGGCATTGCTTACTACTGCTGTGAGGTTTTATTTATTATTTCTGATGTTATCTGTAAGACTTGACAGTTGTAGAAATCAGATGTGCTTGTGAGCTCTACAAGCACTCCATTCTTTGGATGGATGGGAGCGTTGCGTGCTTTAAAACCTTGAGTAAAGTCTTTCAGTGTATCCTGTAACTGATTTAGAGCCTGACTAAATCAGGCCCTGATTTGTCTGACTTGCTTCTGTTTTCTTTCTTACTCCACTTTCCTTGACTGTTATTGCTAATTGTTGTAGTACATGCTCTTTCATCCATCAGAGACCTTTGACGTGGGAACAGTCATCAGGTGACCCTGGCTGTGTGTGGTACTGACATGGACTGATTTTCCCTATCTTTAAGAATCCTTGTGTTAACAGTGTTTGTCTAGGAAGAAATATGGTTTGAATTGCTGCTCCTGGGTGACAGAATCAGTTACTAGAAGTAATCTACTTCATCTTCTGGTGAACAGAGATCAGGTTCCTTGGCAAGTACTGGGCTCTTTAATAGTTTGATCGTCTTTTGGAAAACCCTGTGTTGCTGTTGAGCAACTTCTCTGTTGCTGTGACTTGGAACTCTTCTTATCACTTCTTGTGATGTGTTTGTCTAGCCTGCAGCTAGGCATAGATGTCACTGCTCCCCTGACAAGAGTCAGAAAGAAAAAGAGTTCAGTAATATTTTTGAAGAAAAGGTTAACTGGATGAATACTTGTAATTCTCCATTTTTCTTATCATGGATAGTCAGTTCTGGGGAGTCCTTTACTCTCCAGCATCTACAAATTACTGTATTTCTCACCCTCTCATATCAACAGGTTGCACAGGTATGAGCAGCCTGCGTGGAGTCTGCTCAACTGCCTGGGTGAACCTGAACTTGTGATAGTAATGGAGACCAGAATCACAGAATGGTTGGGCCTGGAAATGACCTCTGGAGATCATTTAGTCCAACACCCCCCGCTAAAGCAGATTCACCTAGAGCCGGTTGCACAGAGTTGCGTTCAGGCAGCTTTTGAATATGTCTAGAGGAGACTCCATAACCTCTCTGGGCAGCCCTGTTCCACTGCTCTGTGACTCTCAAAGTAGTTTTTACTTGTATTCAGATGGAACTTCCTGTGTTTCAGTTTGTGCCCATTGTCCCTTATCCTGTCGCTAAGCAGCACCCTCTCAATACTCACCCATCTGATATTTGTATGCATGAAGATCCCCTCTCAATCATCTCTTCTTCAGGCTAAAGAGACCCAGCTCTCAGCCTTTCCTCATATGAGTGATGCTCCAGTCCCCTAATCATCTTTGTAGTTCTCCACTGGCTTCGTAGCCCTCTTCTGCAGTAGCTCCTTGTCTTTCTTGAGCTGGTGAGCCCAGAACTGGATACAGTACTCCAGGTGTAGCCTCACTAGGGCAAGGTAGAAGGGGAAGATCACCTCCCTTGAGTTGCTGGTCACTGTCTTCCTAATGCAGCCCAGGATGCCATTGGCCTTTTGTCCACAAGGCACATGGCTGGCTCTTGGTTAACTTGTCCACCAGGACCCCAAGGTCCTTTTCCACAAAACTACTTTCCAGCAGGTCAACTCCCCTCATTGCTGCCCTGTGCCTCACTTTAAGCTGTTACTAATTATTCCCATGGGAGGACTGCTGTCATCTTTACTATAGCTTTTCTGGAGTTTGCTGCTGCACCATTTACTCCCTGAGCTTTGTTACCTCAGCAGATTAAATCCTGTGCATATTTTGTTCCAGCGCTGCCTTGGGCCATAGCGAGGAGGCAGCTCCCTTGTTAAGTTGCTGACTTGCGTCCTGCCTCCAAGGCCTTTGTCTGCTGTGCAGCCCTAGGGTGATGTACAGCGTCAGTATTTATGGACTGCCTCTGTCCTCCTGTCATTGTTCCTCACCTAAGGATGCAAATAGTGTTTTACTGTCCTTGAAGGCTCTTTCTGCTGCCTCTGCCAGACTCTGCCAGCTGAATTGTGACTTCCTTCCCTTTTCTTAATGTAGCTGTCAAAATACTCCCCTCAGGACAAAGAAATAGCACCAATCAGCTTATTTGTTTTATTTTCTGACATAATTTGCTGTCTCCATCTTTACATCAAAGTTTATTATTCACTATTTCTCACTTCTACCTGCAGACATGTTTGCTGTTCCCTTTTCATGGCCACTGATGTCAGCCTGCTGGTGGCTGTGCTCCTCCTCTGTCATGATTTCACTCATACTGCTCTTCTTTCTGCTTGATTTCTTGCAGCATTTGATGACCTTTCAGGTGCCAAAGGAAGGAGAATGCTCTCTCTTGCACACTGAGCGACAGCAGACATGACCTTGTTAACACATTCAGCTTTCCTTGAAGTTTCTCCATCTGTTCCCTCTTCATAAAGGCTCTTCACAGACTTTTGCCTGTGTCCTGGGCCTCAACTCTTGTTCATGTGCCTGTCTCCTGCCTTTACCTCAAATAGTCTTGGGCACTGGAGTGAAAACTGCCCTTCGCTGGCAATCCAAGTGTCCATTTCAGCCATTTCTCATCTTGTTTCCAGTCTTGAATGGAAACCTTTCTCTTAGAAAATACCTTTCTCACTTGCATTTCTGTCATGTTGCCTTTGTTGGTTTCTGCCAGCTGCTCAGGACACAAGTTTTCTGTAAATAAAAAATTGTATTACAGTGAAGTTGTTACAAAGCCAACTGAAACAGCTCACTTGGAAGAAGATCTTTTTTGCAATCAATGATTTGGGGGAACATAGTTCATAAAGCTGATGTGTCTCTGTTTTCATGCTGTAGGAACAGCATGTTGCATCGGAAACGCCTGTGGTACTGGCACTCTAATTGTACTTGCTTGTTTGTAGCATCACATTGGGTGAAGTGCTCTTCTCAGACCCCTGTGGTTAGACGCAGTAGAAATGCTAAGGAAAGGAAATTGGTCAAGCGACCAGGTCAGAGAGCTTGTAGATAAAGGCAGGGAAAATACAGGAAAGCATAGGCAGAAAGAATAAGGAAAGAACTAAATCCTTTTAGGAAAGGTCCTGACAGTGGACTCTGCACATCTGTGCTACTCTCAATTTTGACTTTTTGTGTGTGTTTTTGTTCATGTGGGAGGGTGCCTTAGCAAAGGAGAGTTGCAAGGATTGGGGGGAGCATTGAGCACGTTTGCAGAAGCTGTTCCATATGAGGTAGGAGCATGTGCCAAGTGCTAGTTTGAAACATTCCCAAGACAGTGATGATAGCTGATGTCATGCACCAATAAGAGGTGCAAACTGACCTCTTAATATTGGCAGAGAGAAAATCATTATGTTGAGAAAAGTCAAGTCAGGTCACCTGTATTTTATGTGGAAGAAAAAGGAAGACAGGGAAGAGAGGCAAAGGTACCAATAAAGTGACCAAGCAGGATAACAAGATTTTTCTTGTAGGGATGAGAACTTTGGTCAATACTCGATTAAGAGGTGTTACAGTGACTGAGACACAGTCTAGTCTCACCTAAGTGCTTCAGTTGGATGAATCAACAGGGGAAGAGTGTAGATGGTCATGTGAAGACAACAAGTCCTGGTCAGGGTGTGAAGGTTGAGCCATCAAAACAAATAGGATTGCTAGCTTGTGACTCTGGCAGGGAAAGTAGTGATGTTTTCCAGCAGGGGAGGAAGCAAAGAGTGGGATAGTTAGCAATATGAAATTAAGGGATTTGTTTCTTCCCAGGTTAGAATTAGTGCCTAGATGTCCAATGAGCATCAAAGAAATTGAGATTCTGATTCAGACAGGATGAAATGGGACTCTTCTGCCTGCATAGATACAGTAGTTATTGCCAGTGTGTAATGTGGGGAAAGCAGGACAGATCCCTGGAGACCTCACAATACGAGGGGACAGTGGCCTATCATGGAGGCAATCCCAGTCCTGCTGGCTAAAGCAGACAAGGAAATTGAAAAGATGAAGGTTAATTTAGGCAATAGGAGCAGAACTTGGGGAGAGGATAGGTAAGGAAGCTGAAGGAGAATGAAATTGTGAGAAGGGGATTGTCTGTAACAAACAGATCAGAAATAAATTGAGACAAAGAACTGGCTCTGAATTTTGTGTAAGGATTTGGAGTGTAAGTCTGAATGAAGTGAGGAAAAAGAGGGAGCTTCATGGAGCTTTGCAGATGAAAAGCAGAAGGAACATCAGTGGCACTGACATGCGGATGAGGTCGGAAGTCAGTTTTAGGGGTGAGGGATTGTTTGGAAATTCTGAAAATTATTTGTTTTGGGAAATAAGAATGGGTGGGGAGAAATGGCGAAACGGGAGCATGGAGGAGAGAATAGGCAGATGTGGAAGGAGGGTACTGAAGTGTTAGAGAGGGACAATGAACAGGTCAAAGATATTTAGAGTTTGTTTTGGCGCTGGGGAGGGGTGGGTGTATGTGAAGGACACCCATCTGTTCCTTTGAGATAATGGAGCACACAAAGTGAAGGGCATGGGGAATTAATAGTCTGATTGGGTTGAGGGAGAACTTGGCTGTGTGCATGGGTTTGATTTGTGAAGTGTCATATTTGCTACATGCTCTGTAAACCTCCATTTCTTGATTATATTTTTGCAGTGCGGCTCCATGACAGTATTTCAGAAGAAGGTTTCCATTACCTCGTCTTTGATCTGTAAGTGTCTGTCTTTGGCTTTGATGCTTCACCAGCGATGCAGGCACGTGGATGCTTGACTAAAAGTGGAATAAAAAGCACCTGCATTAGTATAATTCTCCCTCTTTAGAGATCTGTAGATACCTCTGGCCTATCTGTCAGAAACCCATTGACTGTGTGGTAGGGGATGGACTAGGAAGGCTCCTAGCAGCAGGTGTAGGTGTGGGATGGCAAAGGATGGCTACCCTGTATAGGGAGGCTGTTTGATTGTTGTCTGTGAGGCAGTCTGGAGGGGGTCGATGAGAAGCGTTCCACCCAAGCTCAGCATATACTAAGCTCTGAAGAGGCACACTGGCCATCTGAGCCCAGTGTGTCAACAATGTCCTGTACACTGCTGGTGAAATGGCAGTCCAAGGCATCAGTCGTAGGGATATGTTAGTGGTGGTGCTGTGCTGGTGGAGCTCTGCCCTGGCTTCTCTGTGCTGCAGGTCCCTTGGAAAGAGCTCAGGCAGATGGCTGCATATGCCCTGTGCAGCCTTGAGCTAGATATGCACAGGCTCTGTAACCTCCCTTGTTGTTTTGCACTCCAGGGTTACAGGTGGGGAGCTCTTTGAGGATATTGTTGCCAGAGAATACTACAGTGAAGCAGATGCCAGGTAAGACTTTACAAACCCATCTGTGTATATGCCATATGTGTTAGCAAGTGGGATGTGTTTCCTGACACCTGTTCTGTGCATGGCTTTGTTCTGACACTCCTGTTCCCCATCTGGAAAATATTCCCGTTTCTGCTATCAGTGTAAATTATTGTCACCAGTCAGCCTAACTCACCACAGCTCTAGCCCTTGTTGCTTGCACAGTGCTGCCATCTTTGCCACTTGCAGACACACTTGCTGTTTGCTGGGAGACCCATTGATAGCAGCTTTGTCTGCCTGATATTTCTGGTGGTTGGTGACTGTGTGTCCCTAGTGAGCAAGTGCTGGGCTCTGGTTGTGAGGGCACTGTCTGCTTGTCCTCTGGTAGGGTTCTAGTGATGTGCCATTGCTGTTGGGCAGACCCATTCAGTTTGCCCATGTCCAAATGATGTTTTACAGGGCAGGGAGGAGAGTGGGCTTTGAAAGCTGTGCTTCTGTGGGAGTTCTCTGTGAGCTGGGTGGCACAATGAGAAAAGGCACAATGTGAAAGTAGCCTTCATATTTTAATATTAAAAAGATTTAGAGTTATGCTCTTCTTTTTCAGAGTGTGTGTCCCCTCTCCCATGTGTGAGCTTCCTGAAGTGGCCTTTGCTTGTCCCTTTGCTGTTTATGCTGGGTCAGAGTTTTGTACAGCCGTAGAGGATGGTATTCTCTGACCTGTCCATCTGCTGGACGTGCAGTGTTTGGAATCAAAGCTGGGATTAAGCAGCTCCTGTTCTACTTTAGCAGGGTCTGGGAGTGGCATGATGGTGACATTTCACCTCAGCTTATTCTACACCCATGTTCTTATCTCATCCTAACCCTTGCTGGAACAGGAATTAGGGAAGCTGTGAGAGGAGAGGGGTAAGAAGGAAGCTGTGAGAGGAGAGGGGTAAGAAGGGAGCAGTGGGTGCTGCTCCAGGGTAACCTTGGTAGGCAGTACTGTGAAAAAGATCAGACTGAGTGAGAGGAAGGACAGAGCATAACCTGATAGTTAATAGGAATCTGTGGGTGCTTATTTGCTTTCCCTTTTGTACGCTTACAGCCTCTGTCTTCTAGGCATCGCGTGATGCTTTTAAGTGAGGCATCACGCCGTGCAATCTACTGTGAGCCGTCTGCTGATGGGGAAGGCCAGTGGGCTCATAATCTCTGATGAGTTCCTGGCAAAGAGGTCTGAGAGCCCTGTAGATGTATTCAGTGGGCTGTACAGATGTTATAGGCACAGCATCTCAGATAGATACACAGTCATTCAAGCCCTTCTGCCTTGAAGTTGGGAAGTTGTGAGGTTATCAGTCATCATCCTTCATCCTGTCCCTTTTACCAGTGCTTGTTCTTGAAATGGTCAAGAGCTGGCAGTGACCAGCACTGCTCAGGAAAATTACGGCAGGGTTAGGGGAAGAGGAGAACAGTCTGTTTCTCTGCAAGACTTCCTCAGGGTGCTCAGCCCTCTGACTGTCAGCTGGCCAGGTCTTGCAGTGCCCACAAGATGACAGGGTGAAACTCCTCCCTTTCTCTCCCCATGCTGAGCTGAATTCCAGAGCAGGCTGGGAGAGTGAGGGAGTGAGGTCTGTGCCAATCCACTGTGCTTGGCTCGCCTGGGACACCTCACACTTTTGCCATTTTTGGCCAGAAAATCTCCCTCGCTGAGACTCGGCTCTGTTCTAATTATACATTTTTGTTTTGGGAGCAGGCAGATATTCACGGACTCCGGCTCTGGAGGGGCGGGGGTAGCAAATACGCGGTGCTGCACCCGTCTTCCCTTCCTCCCCTCAGCCTCTTCCCATTTTTTCCAGTAGCCAATTTCTTTTCCCTCATGTATTTCACTCATTTAAAATCTGTTTCCCTGAGATTTGTACAATTCAGTGAGGGGATTGACTGATCCTGCACTGAGGACGCAGACTCATCCGAGTTGCCGACGCCTAGATGCTTAACTGCCCAGCCATGGTTGTCTAAATGCCTGTTGCATTCCACATTCACCTTTGGGCGCAGAGCTTAGTGGAAGAGATGTTTTCAACCAGAAATCTCGCCCCCGTGGATGTGTAGCACTGTCCTTAAGCAACAGGTGTAAATAACATCTTGCTTTTGCCCCTGTGTTTGCAGCAGTAAAAGTGGCAGAGAAGGGTTTTTCTATGAGTGAGGGGGGTGCAACACACTGCACTTAACAGGGAATGAGTCTGCTTTTCAGATAGCTAACCCCTTAAGTGGGATCTGTACTTAAAAGGCACCCAGCAAGCGGGTGTGTGTGCACATTGTGTATGTAAAGTGCTTGAGATGCTGCTCAGAAAGCTTTGCAAACTGGCAGACACCCAGGAGTCGTCATCCTGAATTTGCTGGGGAAGGCTGCTGCTCTCTGAAAGTTTATTCTTTGCTTGGGACCAGCCCAAATGCTTCCTGGAGTGATTTGGTCTTGCTTACCCAATTTTGGCTGCTGTTTGTGGATACTTGGGTGCCTTGTTTCTCCTGTGTGGGGTGCTCACTGTTGGTTGAAGGGATAAGTGAGATGGTTAGTGTAATGGGGAGGAAAGGAAGGAGGTGATGGGAGGCAGGAGGGAGGCTTTGTGGCCCTGCTATAGATAGGGTGTTTAGCATCCTGTTATTGAAAGTGCTGTGAGTGTCCAACTGTGATGGTAGTGAGCTATGTTATCTAGTGGACATGGTGAAGGGATTCAGCCTTGGGTCTTGAACTCTCCCTAGTACAAATGTAAAAGGTAAATAGTTCTGGGATGAGATAAGATGCCAAGTGTATGTGTGTGTGTGTGTGTGCATAACTGTGTGTCTTTCCCTTTATCTTTCAGCCACTGTATTCATCAGATACTGGAGAGTGTGAATCACATTCACCAGCATGATATCGTGCACAGGGACTTGAAGGTAATATTTCCTCTGTGCCATGAAGGCTGAGAAGAGCAGCCAGGGGATCATTGGAAGAGGCAAGACAAGGATATACCCTGTTGCCAACTGGCACAGTTTTTTCACTTGAACAGGGCTCAGGGGTTCCTGAAGCACAAGTTTGTTCCTTCAGAGTTTTCTAGAGGGTGTGCTCAACTCCCGAGGAAGTTCTCTCTTCATGAGCCTTGCCAGCTCTCAGCCTCTCTGAGACAGCTCCAAGATGGAGTAGTTGTGAACCTTGGAGGGCAGTAGACTTTCAGAGGAAGTTGGGTAGGATTCATTGTAATGAAGGGCACTTTCTAGTTTGCCATTGAAGAGATCCCTGGAGACCTGGGGCAATCTCTGTTCAATCTGCCAGGTTGAGTTTGTCTGCACAGAGCATGTATATTTTTGGTCTGCACTGTTGCCAAACACATGCCATTGGGCTAGGGCAGATCTGTTCAACAAGAATTTTTCATGTCATTTCTTCCTTCTCTCATCAGTAGAAGCCCTTTTTATCTAAACCCAAAACTGCTGGCCAGCTAAATGATATAATGTGACCATTTGCCACATTATATCGCATTTATAGACCCAGAACCTCTGCAGTGTAAGTTGCTTTAACTCCTTTGCGACACAGTGCCAGCTGTGCTGGGAACTGGGCAGGCTCCGGAATGAAGAGTTTTGTGCAGGAAGGTTTGCCTGCCCTGCAGCCCTCTCTGTCTAAAGTGGGAATGGTGATGGCCACCAGCGATCCAGTTAAGTTAATGCAGGATGACACGTGCTACCACTGCTGATTTTGGCTTGTTATACATTGCATAAGGGGAAGAGTATAAAAATATGTTGTAGAGAGCAAGGTAAAGGCATGTTGCAAGCTTGGTGGCAGTGTTCTCCCAGTGTTTAGATCTAGTGGGCAGCCATTAACCCTTAGTGTTCCTAGCAAACTTCCATGCAACATTTCTGGCCTTCTGATTCAGAGCACTGTGAAAAGATGCAAGCAGTCTATTGAAGAGTGGCTGCTTTGGATTAAACCTGACATCTTATTTTGATAAAGCAGCCTTCAAGAGTCACTACTGCCCAAAATTAGGGCTTATCTGAGTATCAATAGAATTTTCCAGTACAGGATGGTTTAAGTTTTCGTTCACTCCTGTGTTTGGATATAATCTGTTTTGCTTCCCAAGTTTTGTTTGTGTGAAAGTTATGAACTTGTTTAAAACTTAGCAGCTGCTGGACACTCCCCACTGCAGTTAATGTGTTTTTTCTGTTGCTTGCTCTGATTCACTGAAGCTATTCAGGCCTGAAGAGTAGCCATTCCTTTTAGCAATAAAAGATCCCATGCTCTTCATTTAATATTTAGCTCCTTGCCAAAAGCTTGGCCTTCAGGATCAATGTGTAATAACTTCAGAGCTTACTTCAAGAGAAGTCTTTTGTACCTCCCTCTCATATGCTTGTCTTTTGGCTGACATGCTCTTAAAGACCTTCAGATGTTGAGCTGCCCATAGGGATTGCAAGAAATTAGGAATTCATTCAGATCCTTAGCAAAAAGCATGTGAAACCTGAGACAACCCTTGTTTATGTTGGCAAACATACACATGGATAAGCACCATTTGCCTTAAGGTGTTTGTAGCTGTATTTCAGAAGCACATAGTTTCTAATATCACTGTTTCTTAGACAAGCCAAGCCCAGGTGTGATCTGAAGTTGGGAGAAGTTTTCAGATTTCATTGGTCTTCCACTTGAGGGATTTGTTTACACTGGTGAATTTTCACTAATGTAGTTTGATTAACAGAGTCTTTTCCACTTCCCACACAGTGAAAAGCCAGTGACATCCAAATGCATTGAGGCTCAGTTCCTCTTCCTTCCATGCTGCTCATGGCAAGGACTATGATGGGCAGGGCTGTTCTCTCTTCATTCAAAGCAGAAGCAAGGCATGTGCCCAGTACTCTAATGCAGGTGAATGAGTAAAATGTCATGTTCCTGTCAGGCAGAACAGGGATAGAGGGCTGTCGTGGGATGAAACTTGCGAACAGGCTGCAGAAGAGACCTTAATCAGATTTGTGAAACTGAGACACGTTTCTGTTTCTGGATTTCCAGTTTTCCATCTTGCTTGTTAAAAAGCTCAAGTTGATATGAATAGCGCAAATTATCAGAGGGGGGCAGGATGAGAAATCTCATTTGTGCTGCCTATCTACAAGTTGCATTTCCTGCTGAGGTGTAATAAGCCACCACCTTAAAACCCTGGGGTTTCAAAAGGTCCCATGTAACTAGCTGCTTTCGTGCTTCAGAGGAAGCTGCTGTCAGTCCAATTTTTGGAGTTGTGTTAAGCTTTCTGCTGAAGACCTTTGCTGGAACACAACAGAATTATGATCAGAGTGAGATTCATGTGAGAGGCAGAAGTCTCCCTTTCCTGGCACATCGAGGAAGTGGCACGCTTGCTTGTTGTATACAAGATAGCAGCAGTAGCAAGACAGCGTATTTTATGCTGCTGTAAATATGTAGCATGAAGAAACAGCTTACAAGAATACTCACTGCTGTGCTGCTTATGCCAATTTGAGGCTGAGGCTTTTTCTGTTAGGGATGAAGGCTACTCACTATCTAGACGATGTCTTCCCACATTACAGTGGTGTATTTGGCAACCGTTATTAGTATCATATTTACTTTTCCTGTGCCTTGGGGACTATGTAATGTTCATGGGGAGAAACGTCACTGCAGATTGTATCTACTGCATCTCTTCCCCTCGCCCCTCAATTACTTTCTTCGGGGATGACGGAAACAGATTTTGGGTTCTGTGCTGCCGGAACTGTACTGCCAGTGCCCTCTGGTGTCAGCATGTAATATGTGGGCTGGGTGAGGAGAGGCTCTGGCTCCCGCAGGAGTTTGTGTTAGACTTCAGGATTTTCTGCCACTCTAGGTTAAGGCCATTTGTTTCTGTTGCTCTCTCTTCACCTGAACAACTTTAGTACATGCCTGCTAAATTCAGTCAGCAGATTGAATTCTGTGATGTGAATGCTGAGGTAGGAGGGTTTAACAAGGGTGTCAGTCTTTCATTCTTGCCCCCTTTTCTCTTTCTTCTCCCCAGCCTGAGAATTTACTACTGGCAAGTAAATGTAAGGGTGCTGCTGTCAAACTGGCTGACTTCGGACTGGCTATAGAAGTCCAGGGAGAGCAGCAGGCCTGGTTTGGTAAGTCTGTTTGACCTTTCCCATTTTTGCTTCCCCCTTTCCTGGCGGCTGGTTGAGTTGAACCCTCCTTGAATACTTTCTCTCAGCACTTCCAGCATGCTTGTGTGTATCTGGCATTGCTGCTTCCTTTTCAAGCATCTCAGTCCCTGGGTCCTTGGGCACGAGCCTAGGTGCAATAGAGGAAAGAATATGATAAAGAGAGAAAAAATGTCTGTGTATTTCTCTATTCTTGGTTTACAGGAGATGCTGGTGTTGGAGATGAATGCAGCTGCCAAGTTTAGAGCCTGATCTGAACTTTCCTTCTGCTCAGGAGTGTAGACATCTGGAATTCTTTTGGTCATTTTACACAAACACATTTAACCTGACCTGCCTCAGGCACATTTGGATCTGGCCTTATCTTTGTTTAGCTAAAACATAATTGGAAATGAGACCTTCTCAGGCTATACCTCAGCTCCAAGACTTTGCAGTGCTGCAGAGATTCTAGAGAGATGGCTGCTGCTCCTGGTCTGCCCTCACCATTTGGAACACAATCAAATGTGTTCCATATGGGTCTTGTATTTTCAAACACCAGGCCATTACATGTAACAGTGATATAAGGCCTGGCATATGAATTTGTACCCAGTTGGTCGACATGGTATCTCTCTTTTCTGTTTTTCCTGTACTGCATGGACATTCAATCCCATCTGATCCCCCCTTTCCCCTCCCTGCCTTTTTGTTGGTTTACCAAGAGGTAGCTCTTGCAAATATGGGGTGAAGGGTGGGAAATAGACTTCGGAATTTGTTGGTTACCACTAGTGGATTTTATGATATGGCAGGATCTCTTCTACTTGGGTACTGCTAAGTACTTCATGTCATCCATTTCCTGGCAGGGTTTGCTGGCACTCCAGGCTACCTCTCCCCCGAAGTCTTAAGAAAAGACCCTTATGGAAAACCAGTGGATATATGGGCATGTGGTAAGATTCTGTCAAAGCGTTTTGCAATTAAATGCTGTTTCATGTAGAAGAGCAATTCCTTATAACCTGTTGATGGGAGGGTATGCAGTGCTCCTTCTTGGGTGGAGAGATGAAGGCACACTTGAGGATAAGCACCTTGTGTAGATGGAGATAATACTGGAGCCTGAACTCATTTGATTCTAGCTCCTAATTCTTTCCTCGGGTCATCTATCAGACATTTGAGACTCAAGAGACAGGACCTGTCTATGCTTTGCAGAGTCAGTTGTTTAGTTAACTGTAGCAATTTCCTATAACAATATAGCAGATGAAATACTGAAGAGATATGATTTTTCTTAAAGGAAAAAATTAAGTGTAAATGTATCTGGGACTGATAAGTTAAAAGATATGTGATGTCAGTGTTGCCTGACATGGACTAAATGGTTCTCTGCAGGCCGAGTGTTTGATAGCTTTGGCAGTGTCATTTTTGTCCCAAGATGATGCACAGTAAGCATCTAAAATCGCAGTCCTTATCAAAAAGTCCCTTGATGCCCAGCAGCCCCAGGGAATGAAGCTTCATTTTATTCTGAGAGCAGCTAGGAGTCGTGGCTCACCAGCCATGATAGCCAGAGGAGGGTCGGACATCATGCACCTTGTTCTAGCTCTTGGCATATGAAGTGCCAGGGTGAGGTTCAGCAGAGGAGAGGTTTGCACTGTTTTTCTCTACCTTAAGAGACTAAATACAATGGCAAATGAAGATACAGAGCAGTCATTACCTTGGGGACTGTGAAGAGGGAAGGAAGAGGGGCTGAAGGAATAATTGGCGTATTAGCCTAACCATAGTGTATCTGTGTCTCTCCCTCCCAGGAGTGATTCTGTACATATTACTAGTGGGGTACCCTCCCTTTTGGGATGAAGATCAGCACAAACTCTATCAGCAGATCAAAGCCGGAGCCTATGACGTAAGGGCACTTTCTTGCTGAGTACCTGCATGGGTGTAGAAGCCATCCAAAACATGGCATTATCTTACTTGGTGTTTAGCAGCAGGCCCCAAGCTACTGTGCAAAGCGATGTTTGGCATGTTCATACACCTTGTCTTCACTGCCTGGGATACAGTCCTGTTTGGGGCTTCTGAAAGGATATATGGAAACATTGCAGTGGTCACCAAGATGTTGCTGGTTGTTAGGGAGTTGCAGAGCTGGAAATGCAGATGATGGGAAATGATGTCCTCTAGTGCATTTACCACAAAGTGCTGCAGACATAGCCAATGTTAACTCTTTCAGGGGAGCAGGTGGAAGGAAGAAAGAAGGAGTCTGTATTTATCAAGGCCTAATTAAAAGTATAGGGGAGTATTCTGTAGACTAATAGCTTAAATTATGGCTTCTGGTCTCCTCATTGCCATAGAGGAATTTCTTCCAGCAGTAGGAAGCGTGGAGCCCAGTGAGAAGACTGAATGGCAGGGGCCTTTGCAGGGGTGGCTTTGTGGTGGGGGTCAGCTTGGTGGGTTGGAGGCTGTGTTAAAAAGCTAAGCAGTTCATGGAACAGTTTTCAGAGCAAGGCAAAACTGAGGTGTGAAAAGTGCCTGAAGGAGAGGAATAGCAAGGAGGTTAGCACTGGGAACAGAGTGATGTAAAATGTGGTTTGGCTTGAATGTTTGACATAAATTCTTCCATGTAAAGAGGGGCTTGGGAGGGGCAAAGGAACTCCTGGAAATCCTAGTACAAAGCCTGCAGGCATTAATATCAAGAGGAAGTTGGGGTATTTGCTTTTTAGGCTGTCTTGTTGTTTGTATTAAAAAAGAAAAGGCAAGGGTTCTGCTGGATCCCAGTTGCCTCCCAGCTTCTGTGCCTGAGACCATTAGAGCGGCTGTACTGGTGAGAACAAAGGTCTGCCTAACCCCATGTCCTGGCTCAGTGGCTTCCTGGGTGAAAGGAAAGTGATAGCCTTAAATGGACTCTCATTCTCTGGTCTTCCTACCCCTTGTTTCTGTGTTGCTTGCTATTTGAAGTGGTTTTGGACTAATTCTGTCAATGAGGATTTTCCAAGCACTTCAGGGGTTAAATGTCTAACTCTCTGTAAGTCATGAAGAATGAAGTACCTGATGCCTCCCATCTAAATGTTGTTTTTCTGTTCTTACCTATAATGAACAAGTTCCAGTAGATTCCTCCTCTGTTTTGCCTGGTAGAAAACAGCTCAAGTTTTACTTGTCTATCTGCCCCTAGTGTCCTTACCCAATGGGCCAGTATGCACCGGGCTGGTCTTTTGTTCTCTCTTGACCCATAGAGGAAGTGGTAACTGCAAACTGGACTTTGTGCTGTTGGGTAGGGGTTTTGCAAGGCATTACCATGAATACTTAAGAGTTTGGGTGGGAGAAGGTGTCCTGGCTTGGAAGCTCATTATCATAATTTTTGAGTTGTCTCTTGCAATGTTAGCAGAACAAATTTGCATAATGCCTTGCTGATATCTGAGAATGCAGAAATAGGAATATATGTGAAACATATGCAGTGGCGTATTTTTATGTCTCAACTGAGCAAAGCACAAAATGCAGGAGAAAAGAGATGGGATAAACTTTTTCTGAATAATGTAATACTGTAAGGAAGTGTTCTCAGGATGGATCAGTCTTTCCCCTCCCCTTAAAGACAGGGGACTTTATCCCAACAGCACATTTAGCTTTGTGTTCTCAAGTTCCCCTGTGTTTGTACAGTAGATTCATGGGAGTGAGATGTACTGCATTTAATCTCAGCTGTCATCTACACCACATGCAAGCATCTGGAGGATGGTGTAAATATTCATCTTT
The DNA here is from genome assembly GCA_032466535.1 of Forpus xanthops. Classification (NCBI taxonomy): domain Eukaryota; kingdom Metazoa; phylum Chordata; class Aves; order Psittaciformes; family Psittacidae; genus Forpus; species Forpus xanthops. The sequence goes on along the minus strand of JASSUY010032585.1, from coordinate 16,701 downwards.
ATCATTACTGGAATTATAGGAGAGAGCAGTTACCTTTCATGGGTAGCTGAAACACTTGTGACTCTTCTCTTTGTTTCCATGCTTCTCTGTTCCCATCCACTATTACATCTCTTTTGCTCCCCAAGTAATGATTTCTAGTATGATAGATGCTTGCTAACAGCTTGCTGGTGGGATGTTACACCTAAATGACTGGTGCTGTTCCAGGATATTGTGCTCTGTATTGACAAAAGTGACCTGATGGGATGTTCTCTATTAGTTTTTGCTTTGATGTACTTAAGTGTTTATGATTTTGCATATGATGTTACAGCTTTTTAGCATGCTGGAGAAAGAGCAAGGTGGGGTAAAAAAGGTGCTGCTTGTGTTTCTTCAAGTCAGAACTCATGTTCTGACAGATCTGTGACTTAGTTTTTTTGACTGTTGAGTGTGAAAGAAATTCAAAGGTCTGAGTGATTCCTAGAAAGCTTTTAAACTGATAATCTACCTGTCTGTGTTTAGTGAATGGTGCAGGTATGTCCTGCTGTCTGGTACCATTCATTCACTGGATTCTATACAATTTTTGTTCAGCATGGGTTTTCAGACTTGTGTTTTGCGAATGTGTTTAGCCCTGGTATCAAAAGGGCAAAAGCTGGAATTCAGCTGTGTAGGAAGGAAAATCTCTTGTGCTAGTAGAAAACACTTTCACTTCATCTGTTCCTTTTTCCTCTTTCAGTTCCCATCACCTGAGTGGGACACTGTGACTCCTGAAGCAAAGAATTTGATCAACCAGATGCTGACGATAAACCCCGCAAAGCGCATCACAGCTGACCAGGCACTCAAACACCCATGGGTCTGCGTAAGTTCTTTCCTTTATTACAGCCTGAGTTATGGTTTACCCTGAACTGACATGTCAAGAAGATTTTACTGCAAAGGAACACAGAAAATTGAAAATATTTCAAATTATGATTATTTTTTTTTCAAGGCTGACCTTCAACACAGCAACTTTGTTACACTGTGGTACTTTGCTGCCCCTGTAGGGGGGGAAAAAAGGCCCTTATTCTTTTAAAAGTCTCATGAATGTCCATAGTTTCTGTTTTTCCCCACATGTCCTCTTCTGATCCGTATTATCCTAAAATGTCAGAGGGAGTTTGGCATCAGACAGAATATGTGAGGATTATTTTGTTCTTCTCTACTTCGGTTTATGGCATTACATCTTTGCAATGTTGGAACATTTCTGTTGTGCTGCAGCTTAACTGACTGTAAAATTGAAATCCACAGAAGAGCTGTTGCTGTTCTGTATATGTAGTTTCTGCCTTGACAGATCCTATACATGTGTACTTTTCATCTTTTATGAAGTTGGCAAGGAAATCCCAGAAAGCAAGGGGGAGTGGGTGTAGGGAGGGCAGCAATGGTGTACTTTTATCTCTGCAGGATGAAATAGTTCCACCTATGTCTAACCAGATGTTCTTGTAATACCGTATACCTAATATATACCTAAGTCTATATACCTAATATATACCTAATATACCTAAGTCTAGCCAGATGTTCTTGTAATACCTCATACTTGTGCTTCCTAGGATGTGTCTAGTGTGTTCCTTTGCCCATTTGTTCATGAGAGATGATGGTGGGGTTTAATTTCCACCTCAAAACAACAGATCAGGAATTTAAACTTATGTGAAAATCTGTGTGATAGGAGTGCAGTGTCTGCTGTAGTGATGTGAGTTCCTTGGAAGACAAAACTTCACACTAGCTGAGCTTTGCATCTCTCTGTTTTTTCTCCTTGCATGCTTGTAATCAATAGCAGTTCCTGTATATTTAACTTTTGTCCCAGTGCCTGTAACCAAAGATGTATGTATTACGATAGCTCGCTCCCTGTGGCAACATAATATAGAACAGTTCAAGAGAGGCTTTCCTTCTCTGGGTTATGTGGAGTTCAGTTTCACTTCACAGCCATTTCAGCCTGTCACCCAAACTGCCTCCTATTAATCTGTTGTTTCCATTTGCTCTGCAGTCTCTGTGTATGCAACATGCATTTTTCTTTTTGGAGTTGTATTGCTCTTCTGACATAAATGTAGTAGGAAATCTTGAGTTTATCTGAGACACCGAGTTGCCTAACATCACTGAACTGAGGTTTGTTTCCTGACTCTTGTAAGCCCACACTGAAAAACTGGACATCAGTGTCACTCCTAAGGAAGCCGAATGAACAGTGACCACCAAAGTTGTTAGAAGACAGTTTAGCTATGTTCTACCTCCATGCTGGTGTGTGTACTGCAACAGGTGACCAGCTTTGATGGTAGGATGAGAGATTTCCCATGAAACTAGCTGAATATGAGCATGGTTTACAGTTCTTTTGGGTACTGCAGAAGTGTTTCCAAGCAGGAGAAGGGTAATGGAGGGTTTGTTACACACTCATCTGCCAAGTTAGTAATTCACCCACTGTCCTTGTAAAGGGAATTCAGGCTTGTGGCTCTATGCAAGAGCAACAGCTACTTTGGCATTAGTCTCTGGTTTCCTCATGTGCTCTAAATGCCAAGCAGCATCAGTCTCTGGTTTCCTCATGTGCTCTCAGTGACTGTCAACACTTCTGGGAAGTTCTCTTTTGCAGCTGATGTGATCCCAGTCTGCTGTGGTGACAGGTGTGCATCACTGGCTAGAGGTTACATGCTCAGGTTTTTGCTCTGGTACAATGGAGCTATGTGATCTTTCCTATTACACACTGAAAATCTAATTCTGCAGAAGTGATGGAAAGATGTCAAGGCCTCTGCCAGCTAAGCACTTAGATTCAGAGAGTTGTGTTCAAGAAGGCTGCCACTCGCTAGTATTCACTTACCACTTGGAATTTCCCCTTAGAGCCATAACTAATGCAACCCAGATCTTTTCTGTAGTGCCTCTAACTCAGTCTCCCATGGATCAGCTTATTCATTTGATTTCGTTGTCTTACTGTCTTGGTTCATTTGTGTACCTGAGAGGCAAGGAACATTGATTCTCACCTATACCTCACCCATAGAGTTTCTTGGGCACAGTCTTGCAGTAGCCAGCCTTGATTTAACATGTCTTGCTGTATTGGGAAGTTAAGTTATAAGGTGTTGTAAGTGGTAGTGTTTTGCAGCCATGCAGTGGTGGGAGGCTTAGCCATGTCAGCTTGCATGTCATGGTTGTGTGCAAGTGGTGCAAACTCCCATGGCTGATTTGGTTAGGGTATGTTCTTGATCTTTTGTTCTTCCTGTTTTTCAGCAACGATCCACTGTTGCTTCAATGATGCACAGGCAGGAGACTGTGGAATGCTTGAGAAAATTCAATGCTAGAAGAAAGCTAAAGGTAAGTATATGTTAGTTTGCCTTAAGTTTGGTTTTAATACTCTGAACTTGAGGTTGGTATCTTCCTAGCAACAGTATTTTTCTTTTTGTGATTAGTTCACTAACATTAATGAAGTATCTTATGTGATCCTCCAGTACAGGATACTAAAGCAGTTGAGGAGCTGGGTAGTTTCTTTCTCCAGAGCTGTAAATTTCCAGTGCCTCCTCTGCTACATAATCACCCCTTCTACTTTATACAAGAGGGTTGAATAGAGCAACTAGTTCTTAAAACTTGGACCTTTTGTTTCTGATTTCCCTCTGCCTCTCAGTAAGATTGTATCAGTTGCCTGTAGCTGGGGCAAAGCCTGTGGCTTGTACATTAAGCAGCTATCTGCTTTATGAAAGCTGGGAAACAACTGTGTGTCTAAGCATAACTCTTAATGCTGTTTAGATTTTCAAGGCTATCCCTAACTGCCACTCTAGAAAGGCAGGACTTCGAGTGGTTCCGTCAGGTCTAACAGCCACATGTGGTAATCCTGGATACATGAGGGCTTTCCAGGGTAGCACTGAATACCTGACATGCTGTGTTCGCCACAAGCCAGTCCAGCCCCTCTCTGAAGTGAGTGACACCGTCTGTTATCCCTGCTTTCTCTTTTCCACAGGGTGCAATCCTCACCACAATGCTTGTGTCTCGAAATTTTTCAGGTAAGTTGTTACTGTTTCTATCCCTTCCTTGGGTTTGTTTTGTGTGAGTGAGTTGGGAGATATTTTAGCCATTTGGGGGTTGAGGAGGAAGGGAGGAAACATGCTTACAATTCATCATGGTGTGATGGTGGTCACTTTGCCTTGGCTGGTGACCAATGTGAAATAAGAAGTAATTTGCTTGGGGAGGAGCACATGGTGCTCTAGTCAAGTACAAAACCGAAATAAAGTCAGCTGCCACAAACCTTTCACAGCACTTTGTTATCAGATTATTCTGGGGTAATACTAGCTGGTATTTGTTAGCTTTCCCCTCTGAAGCCAGGAGTCAAAAACTCAGGTAAGCAGTGATTCCTTCAGACTGAGATAAGGGCACAGGCAAGTAATAATATTGGTGAGAATAAGGACAGAAGCTATTTGGGTATTGCATTACTTTGACTCATCAAAAATGGGTCTGAAGTACCAAGCTATTAGAATTTTCCTTCTTGGAATCTCAGAAGTGTTTTTCATCCTTTTAAGCTTAATAACTGGTAGTCTGGCTCCCACCCAACTGCATTACGTAGTGCACTTACTGAAAATGCAGATCTCAACATGCAAATCGGTGCTTTCTGGAAGATGATTGTGTTGGCTCAGCACATCTAGGTGGTATAGTTATCTGTGTTCATTTCCATTTAGGTGGAAAAACTATTTGCAAATGCTTTTGGTCTATGGAGTTCTTTGCTTTCTTTGCCCTCTTTGTAATTTTTTCCCCTTTTAAAAAGGGCAATAATTGAATGCATGAGTCAGATTTTTATTGCACCTGACTACAGCTACTTTCAAGTGAAAGGCTGCTGTATGGATTATAAGTGATGATGAATGAAATAGAAGTGTATTAATTTAATCTGGCCATTTACTAATGTTGAATACCAATACTTACATTCTGGGTGATGTTACAGTAAACTTCTAATTGGAATGAAAACGTTTGTGAGGTGATCATCCCAGCATTCCAAGAGTGCATTCATACATGCATTCTTTTATGATATCAAGGCAGAATAATTTTTACCATTCACCTGTCCCAGGATTGTGCTATTACAGGACTTAAAAATTATATCTTGTTTTCTAAGGAGGATTCTGAAGTAACTGAGTAGATATGCACAACAATAGGGCTTCTGCTGCACTGTACAAAACTCTACATTTTCTTGGGCTTGTGTGAACCATTTTTGATCTTTCCACACCACAGGTTTTTATTTCACTTAATTGATGATTCTGAAATACTCAAGGTTTTTATTTTTTTTAAATGGCAGTTTTAGATTCCTTTTTTGGTCCGCAAATGTTGTCACTTCTAATGAAGCTGCGGAAGTGCTTGGCTAAGAAAATCTCCTGTGGCCCAGATTTTGAGTACATGAAATGCCTGAGAGAAGGGTTCTCCTTAATGGTGTGTGACCTATACATCCACTTATTCCCTGAGCTAGTATCAACGAGGAAAAGGCTTGCTCTGCTATTCCTCTGTGTCTCAAGGGCTGAAGCTGTTGGATCTGCTTCAGATAGCAGCTGAAGAAAAGGAAATCCTCGGTGGCACATAGAGAGTGCAGGGTTCTCAATGTCACCAATTTCTGCCTTGAATGTAAGCTGTGAGGTAATGAGATACCAGGTAATGACATGCTCCAAAAAAAAACTGTCCAGAAAGAAATACTGTGAATTTAGCTGCAAAGTATTTACAGCCTCTGTCTGATATTTTGATATGTTTTGAAAGCAGGGATATTTCCTTCTCTTGTGTTCTTTACAGGACTGTGGGGAAGATGAGTTTGACTTCTTTCTGTTGCTGCTATTTTTTAATTTACTTAGATTTTCTTAATTGTTGCAGCTCAAATACATAAATCTGCTGGAATTGAAGAATAAGTGCACATTAGCTGTTAGCTGAATGTAGAAAGTCCACATGGGAACTTTGGGTACAGTTCACACTTTTCCTATTGTGACAGGTCATCTAACTGCTCTAGAAAAGTCCTGAAATTGTAGCTTGTTTCTTTCCCTGAAGACCCGGAGGGGACTTTATTTTCTGTAATTGAGAGACACAGGTTTGTAGGTCTCTAAATGCCCCATTCCCAGCAGACAGAGAACTAGATGTATGAATACAGAAGCTTATTCCTGTCTGGGGATGAGATATTCTAAAAGCTTCTACACAGTTGTTTTGAATTAAGAGGAAACGAAGATTCATGTGACCCTGGTATCAATTAATTAGGCACAATAGTACTATCTGCTGGAAATATGAGAATAAGACTTTAATCCTGTGTTATTACTATCTCCTCTGTCACACATTTTGTGTATGTGGAGTTCCTTCATTTGACAGTGTGGTTTTAGCTTGTGACAGATGGTATGCCCAAAGAGTCCATAGCAGTGCTCCTTCTCTTATTTGTCCCATCAAAAAATCTCACTTTTTACAAAGCAAAACCAAAATCTGTTCTTTTTGCAGTAATATATTGCTTCCTTAGGTGCCTTTTGCCTCAGGTCAGCTCCCAGAGATAAAGTGATGTGATCTGTCTCCCTTCCCCAGTTGTGGTGTACTCTACAATTTAATATTGGCTGTTTGTGGTTCTTTATAAAAGATTGCATCTCAGGTCAGCTGTAAGCTATTTGTTAAAACCAGATACAGTCGCACACTTTTCATGTCAGGAAATTGAGACATGTTTATAATAAGGGTTTTGTAGCTTCTGCCCGCATTCTGGTGCAAGAGAGAACACTGCAATCTAAACTTCACTGTGGGATCATTAATAGTCACACCAGGGTATACTGGGGATGATTTGGGTGCTCACTTGTGGTTTGCAATCTTCGGATGATCCAAGGAAACAGTGATCTGAGCTGTGTTCACTTACTGAATACAGAAGTACAGTCTGGTAAATCAATTTATTAGATCATGTGCAAGAAACTCCTAAATCACCTTCTGAGAAGTAAAAGTGAATTTATTGCTAGGAGAAAGTTGGCAAGGTTTTCAGCGTTTCCTAATAGCTGCAGTATTTAAGAGTGCCTGATCTCATTTATGTTGATAAAACTCTGAATGCAAGCATGCTGTAAAGTGAGTGAAAGGATGGACAAAAATGCTTTTCATATTAGAAACAACCATCTTCACAAAGTGCTGAGAAGTGATTTTTCTCCATAAGTTAATTTTTTATGCAAGACTTGCATGTGGACTACATGAAATTCTTAGCACCATTTTCCTAACCTGATTCCAACTGTTCATTTGGGGAGGAGTTGTTCAACAAGCTTTCACACTCTATGAAATTCACTTCTCCCAAGTGTTTCAGCACAAGTCCTGTGTTACCTGTGTTCCAAAAAGATGCTGGGGCAGACATTGCAAGTAATTAAACCTTATGCCTGAATCTTTGTCTTTAACTGATGCTGAGCTTTTTTCTTGGTAATTGTCACTGTGTGCTCAAGTCAGTTTTGTGAGGGAGCTATTATGGCAGCTTGTGGCAATAGCTGGAATTCATTATGTTTGTCTCTAGATCCTTACTATTTGATACGTAGGTTTGGGTTTTTGACTAGATAGGTGAGGTTGAGAGAGGCTGGTGGCAGATCTAGGGAGCAGAGTGCTTTCTCAGTAACAAAGGGCTTGATATGCCTGTGCATATTTGATGTAACCTGCGCAGAGATGTTTTTTGAGCTGACAAAAGAGCAAGGAAAAGGAAATAATACAAATACTGAAGCGGTACTGAAATATTTCATTGTCCTGTTACACATGCCTTCTAGAAGTGATTGTGAATCTGATTTTTTGCTGTTTTGTGTGTGCATACATATTTATGCTCAGGTTGGAATTTGATTGCTTTCCTTTAACGAAAGTAAAGTTGAAATCGTATGAGTAATATATTTGAAGTTTCTGCTGTGTTGTGTTAGTTACGTAGCTATACATTCAGGACCAGAATTTGTCATTTGGCTCATGTCAACACCAACATCCTGGTGTGAATTCAAAGGATGAAAATTTGGAGGAAAACATCTTTCAAGATGTTTCCAGAGAGCTTTGCATAAATGAGATCACTGGGAACCACATATCCCAAGCAGAAGATGAGGTCCCTGTCCTGGGTTTGACAGTAGCAGGCATTTTTCTCCTTCTTAGTTGCTGATGCAGTGCTATGTTTGACGTTCAGCCTAGGAACAGCGCTGATAACACCAGTGTTTTCAGTTGCTGCTCAGTAATGTTTACTCTCACCAAGGACTTTCTGAGTCTCAAGCTCTGCCAGGGAGGAGGGGAAGCCAGAAGGAAGCAGAGACAGGACACCTGGTGCAAACTGACCAAAGAGGTATTCCATACCACAGCCTGTCGTGCCCACTATACAAATTGGGGGCAGTTACCCAGAAGGGTTAGATCACTGCTGGGGTCAGACTGGGTATCGGTCGGTGAGTGGTGAGCTGTTGTATTCTCTTCCCTTGTTATTTTTCATCGTTATTATTATTGGTGGTAGCAGCAGTGTTTTGTGTTATACCTTAGTTACTGCACTGTTCTTATCTCAACCTGTGGGACTTACATTCTTTCGATTCTCCTCCCCATCCCTCCGGGAGCATGGAAATGAAGGGGGAGAGTGAGCGAGCAGCTGCATGGTTCTTGGTTGACAGCTAGGTTTAAACCATGACAGTCACATTTAATAAAAATTAAATGTAATTGATTTCTTTATCTACCAAGTTGCTTAAGAAACATTTAGGGGTTTCAGAAAATGGTGGTCAACTACTGTAGTGTGGACCTGCTGAAGTAATGCACTTCAGTAACTAAATCACTATTTTACAGCTTACCAGAATCACATGGATTTCATTGCTGCATTTAAGTATTTATCATAATGACTTGAGAGTCTTATTTATCATCAAAAGTGTATTTAAAATTTCATAATAATTCCATTTATGTTTATCTTCCTCTTCCTAAAGTTCAGAAGAACTCTATGAAGGCCTTTACTTGAGGTGTTTGCCCTTCACCCGTTCATTTCTTGGTTTGTCAGGAAATTGAGTTATTGTAACTCTCCAGAAGTGCTGTCATATTTTTATCAACTCTTGAATTTGGGTCAGACAGTGGCATTCAGGCTCAAAAGTCTAGGATGGGCATTCAAGCTGTTTCAACCCTTTAAGGTTCTAGACTTGTTTGTGTATGTACATATCTCATGTGCACACCTGGCAGAGGTGAAAAAAGTAGAAGGAAATTACCTGTCTCCCACACAGTTTCTTCATTATTCATTAGTGGGAGAGCTGGGAACTGTGTGGCTCATGCCAAGGGGACACCACTGGGTTGTGTACTTCAGGCTTTGGTTTTAATGAATGTTTCCTCTTTTAATATTTCTCTGAAAGCCATTGGGGCATGTCTGGGAGATGGTGTGCATCTTTAAGAACTAGCTCTACTATTCTGAACTATCTTCAAGAACTAGCTCAGTTTTTGCCCAAAGCATTGGACATATGTGCACAGTGCTGGGCAATGGCTGTGCCTTATGAGGTGAATTGGATAGGAAAAAAAGTGTCTCCTATAAGAGATCCTGTGGGTACAAATCACTTAAAGGCTGCCTAATGGGCTGGGGGTTTTGCCTGCCTCTCCACCTGGTTCTACTTTCTTTACTTGTTTTAAAAAGAGTCTTTAGAAGTGACTGACTGCTTTTCATAGTATCATAGAATGGTTTGGATTGGAAGGGATCTTGAAGATTCAGGGACACCTTCCACTAGAACAGGTTGCTTAAAGTGCTGTCCAACCTGGCCTTGAACACTGCCAGGAGTGGGCCAACCACAGCTTCTCTGGGCAACCTGTGCCAGTGCCTATAGCAGTTCCTAGAACAGAATCACTCTAGTCATGCTGAGGAATGGAAGGCTTTTCATCGAGGGGGAAAATGTTAAATGTTGCTGGTTGTCTATTGCTGAGGTACATTTCTGGAACAGTGGTGTCATTTAGGTGGCAGAGGGAGTTAGTAGCAAAGTAGGATTAACAACAAATTTAAAATCAGCTTTTCAGCAAGAGTCTGTATTGTAAATTCTGCCAGACAGTTAACCCATGTAAATAGGTTGTCTGCCTTCATCTCTCAATGCATAGTTTTCCTGTGCAATTACTATTGCAGTAAGTTCCCATAGCAAGTCACTGGGGAATCTAAGAGAAAGAGGACTGCTGTGACAAACCAAAGTGAGGACAGAGAATACACAAGAACAGCTACTCCCATCTGTTCTGTGAAATCACTCTGCTGTGTTTAAATGGCTGCTGCTAGGATGACTTGTGCCTAAATAGCCATTGTGGCAGAGCCTTAACCATCAGTGTTTGCTCTGTCTTGCCCTTTAGAAATAGATGTTCTTGTTATACTGCAGTCATGGGCGTTGTTTGTAATGGTAGCCTCTTTGTGGCTATATAGTGACTGTCAGCTGTTTTGTGGTGAGCCCCAGAAGTGACCTTGATTTGAGAATTAGTTAATTTGACTTTCTTCGAACTGAGAATGAGGGTGACAAGCTGCAACTCTGTGTCCTTGGGAGTTCTGTTGTTATGGTATGATTTTTTATTTTATTAGTCAAGTCTCAGCAAAGTCTTAGAATTCTTCGTGGTGTAAATCTTGTGTTTGGAAGCCAGAAATTGGCTTGTCTGCTGGCCTGGCATCGTTAAGTTAGTCAAGCTTAATAAAAGCATCCTCAGTGTTATGCCTGCATCCAAAAAAAAACCACTCTTTGAAAGCTTAACTAAGATGAGAAATATAACTGAGATTTGACAGCTGCAGACAGGGCAAACCCAAGGCAGGCTACCCTCTCTGGAAGAGGAGGAGTGGAGCTGGCAGGAGGAAGGCACTTTCCATGGCTGTGCTTGGAATGGATATTTCAGTCCCTCTTGGAAATTCTCTTCTCCACTGCTTGCATATCCCCCCCCCCCTTTTGATCTGGTACATCTAGAGTGTCTAGTGTTTATTGCTGATAAGTTCAGCACTAGGGATTTGTGTTTCTGCCAGGAGCGTGGTCCAGAATGCAGATGTTTCCTGTGGTGGCTAAAACTGACAAATGTGGGAGGAACGTGTGGGGTGTGTGCAGGGGAGGACTTTTTTGCCTTTCTCTTCTGGATTAACTGGAGGGTGTCTTGTTAAAGGAGGAACATTACTGAGCTTTTAAGTTACCAGCTTAGCAGCATGTACCTTTTTATCGCTTCTTTATAGAGGAGCTCTGGAGCTCTTTACTCCACTGAGAAGAGGGAATTTAATCTCTTTAAGGTGCAGAGGAATTGCCAAGGATGGTGAAAATAAATACTAGTATCTCATGCCTGGAAAACTGCAGAGCATGGGTACAAGATGATTTCCTGAGCAGTTAAGAATCTGCCTCCATGTGTCCTTGGATTTCTTCCCTTCCCTTCTTTGCTTAGCTGCATGTTGGGTGGTGCTATCTTCTAAAATGATTGCTGTTACAGGAAGCCTTGCTGCAGAAATTCCAATTGCATCCTCTTTGATTTGTCTTATAACATGTACACATGCCTTCCTTTTGTTTGAGGTGCATGTAGTCGACTTTGCATGTAAATGCATTTCATGCACTCTCCAGTTGTCCTTACAAACCACAGTATGATGTATGTACTAAATGCAACCCAGATGTAGTTCCCTTCTGCAGTGATGGGATGCTGACAGGCCTGTGGGAGAAGACTGTATGCAGTGCAGAGGTATAAACAGGGAAGGGAGCTAGACAGGCCAGCTGTGCTGGAGAGCACTGGGTCAGGATTAGGTAGTGCTGAGCCATGCAGGGGGACTCTCAGCTGAATTTGTTTTAACTTCATAGAACATAATTTTAGCTGTATTCTGTCCACAAAGACAAATGTCAGTTTCTGGGGAAACTGCAGAAAGTGTGAAAAGTATTGCTTCCCAGTTTGTGTCTGGGTCATTCTCAGAACATATGGTGGTGCTGTTTCTTTCTCTGATTCTCCTCCACCCCCCTTCAGGGATGTCCCATTTGTGATACTTGTAAAATTGTAGAATCCTTTACTCCCTCTGAAGTGTTTAAGGCCATAACAGTTTCTTATTTTCTACAGTTACTGTGTGAGATGCGTTGATATATGTGTGGTATAAATGCTGGACCCCTTTTGACTCCATAATCACCTTGTTTTTCTCACTTGCGTGTGGAATCAAGCTGGTATTCTTCATGCCTTGAAGGTGGCAAGAACTTACTTGTTAGAGTCAGTCTTTCAATGCTTTCATATGTGTACACACAGCAAAGAAACTGTTGCAGGGCAAATGAGTTCCTTGGATCAGTTTGTCTGCCCCATGTGCACATTGGAGAATTGTGTTTTGACAGGTAACACTCAGACAACCTCTGCATGAGGTTCTTCCAGTGTTCTTGGATGGTTTCTAAGAGCAGAAATGAAGACAAAATCCTGGTTTAACTTGATACTTTCATTAGGGAATAGAATTTGGAAGACCAATTTAGAGATTGTAATAAACTTGAATGGGTGTCACTCCTTTATTGTGAGGAGACAATTTGCACCAGCTCAGCTATATTGTCCACTTAATCCATATCTGTGGAGTTCTGTGGTGGGGAATACAGGAAGGAAAATGCTTTTGGCATACAACTTGAGTAGTTGCTTGCATATTGCAAGATCGTTTTTGCCTAATGTTGCTGCTTCTAGAGAGAGACTGAGCACTCCACGCTGACCAACTCATGCATGTCTTTGGGAGTTGAAGCATTTAAACAGTCACTGTGAGCACTGTCTTAGGATTTGCCTTTTCTCAAGGCCTTGTCTTTTCTGGAGCTAAAATACAGGTCAAATACCTGGACCCTGCAGCTACTTAGGAGAGGCATATCCAATAGGTCTCTAGAATGATGTTTACAGAAGTTGAAACAACTGAAGATACTCTTCATGAGTAGGCAAGCCATTTTTTACATCTGTTGAGTTGTAGATGGGGTCGTACTGTTGACAGTTGTGATCAACATATCACTTACCTGTAATAGATGGAGCAGCTCCTTTGTCAGTCCCAAGTGTGCCTTCTGCCAGGCATTTATTGTGAGTTCCTTATCTGTGCTTATGCTCTCACTTTCATTGCTAGTACCAGTTTAAGTTGAGCACAACAGAGCATCTTTATCTTCCAGTGGAGAATTCAGCCTAGTTCCTGTCTCTTCTCATTCTCTCTTTTTTTTAACTGTTATCAGATTCTGCCTTTTGCACTTTTCCAAACTCTTCCTTTCAGCTGTCCAGATGTTCCCCACATTAACTGTGAATAGCAGTAATTAGGAGGCCTCTGCATTATCAGAGCTCCCTTGATTTGCAAAGTCTGCCATGTGAATGGCTGAACTTGAGGGTAAAGCCTTTAGATCTCACAATCTGCTTTAGCTTTCCCCTCAGTAACTGCTGGCACTTCTGGATGGGTCGCATTTTGTGAGTGGACGATTGAAATAGAGGAGCTGTAAAGTCACATTTCAGTCTTGGTAGTGTTGAGATAGTGAAAGTGATAACACTTTTGTCAAAGTAGGTGAACAATAGATAGGATGGGTGACTCTGCTATCAGGATGGATTTAATGAGTGACTCAACCTGTTTTCTAGGTCTCTTGCTGTTAGATAGGAATTAGCAGTATGGTTGTCCTGAAGTCTTGTGCAGTTTTAAGGGAGCTGAGGAGGAGAACATTCTTGAAAACAAAATCTGACCTACTTCTGCTTCTCCCTACAGCTGCCAAAAGCCTACTGAACAAGAAGTCAGATGGAGTGAAGGTAAGTTCTTGCTTTCCCATTTCACTATCTCTCCCACCATCTGAACAGAAGGCAGCTGCTTTCTCAGATGCCCATCCCCTCCCAGGGTAAAACCACAGCCCTGTCTCGTGGCTAGGGTTGTTATGTTCATTGTATCCTTATGAAGTGTTGGGTGGGATCTTAATGTTCCTTACATGAACCTTATGCATCTCACAACTTGTTAAATGCACTATCATACCAGCAAGATTTCTTTTTCCCCTTTCCCTGAAGTATGGAGAACTGGTCAGTGCTGTGGATTAGAAAGACCAAAACTTGTTGAAGTGTAACACATGCCTCTGGCTAGTCTGTTTTGTTCAGTGCAGAATGCTTGTAGGTATCAAAACTGCACAGAGCAATTGTCAGTAATTTATGATACCCAGCAAGCCCCATGGAAATGTCTTTGTCATCCCCCTTGGGCAGATGCTGAAAGTTGAGCTGGGAAGAGGCCTGGGAAAGATGTTCTTGTTTGGACAGAACAGAAACTGAGTCTTGTGTTGTTCAGTCCACATCCCTGAGGGCCAGGCAATCTCCTGTTTCCTCACTTCAATTTCATTCTTTGTGTGCATGGTCATCCTTAAGTTCTGGTGGTCAAACAGGCCATTCCCAAGACTGTATGTTGTTCCAGGCAGTAGCCCTTTACCATCTGGTACAGGAGCTGAGACAGTATTGGGCTAGAGCAGTGTCTTCTTCTAACTATTCCAAAGGATAACTGTCTTCCACGTGGCAAACTAGGGTTTGGTTTATTTGCTTGCATTTCCATTTGAAGTCGAAACCTCTCTCCACAGCTGTTAGGCAAAGTATTTCATCTTCTCGTTTTGTGCAAATCTTCATTATCCCATGACTGCAGGGTTGATACACACACTGCAGGACCAACATGCTTGTTCTCTCCTGCTCTCTTAGCCCTTTTCCATTTTAATGAGGCTCTGTTTCCAGAGAGCTCACAATACAAGGAGGCTTCTGGAAAAAGAAGTATTTTCAAAGGAGTTATGTTTAATTGGGGGATTGCTCTAGTAAAACTTGTGTTCTTGCAGTCCTACTATGTTCTGCTCTAATGACACCCAAATCTTTGGATTGTTTTGACCAAAATGCTACATGGAACTGCTGTTCTTGCCTTAGGTTGCTTACCTTCGAAATGTGCCTGCAAGAGTGAGCTTTTGTGCCCTTGCACATGCCCCCTTCTTATACAGACACACATCAAACACATGCAACACTAATATAACGTGTTTGAGTTGTCACATCTATGGATATGGAAAACATTAGAGTAAAACCCCATGGAATAAGAATGGATTATCCCAAATGTTGTGAACTCAGAACCAGCATCTACTTGCTTCAAAATCCCAACATGGCAGGGGGGAAGCAACTAGAAAAGCAGCAGATAACACATCCATGTAATTTTTGTCAGCTGTCTAAAAAAAAATGCCTTTCTTCTCAGGGTTCTTGATTTCCAACAGGCTCTCAGGGAGCCTTCCCAACTTGGGTCACAATATTCCAGAAACGGACAGATGAGTTACAAGGAGACCTGTATGTTAGAGACTTCCAGCTCCACAGAAAGCTTGTGGTGTTTGATTCATTGAGAACACAGTGTCTTCTCTGTGAAAAGGGTAAAGCCGGATTTGCTTTTCTAGCTGATTTGAAGTAGTCTTTAACCCTTCACAGTATATGTTGTTCCTCATACATGTAATTGTATACTTGTGATAAAGTGGATGGAAGATTAGAGACCGTAGCATTCTCTGTACATGGTGAATGGGCTTGTCCTCTGGGAGCCTCTTCTCTGCTTCTGCATGACACTGGAGACCTCCAGTCAGGAGTCAGCATGCAACTGCCTTGCTCTGCTTTATGAACCTGAGTGGTGTCCATGAGAGGCACTCCATGCTTTCAATCTGGGCTGAGGGCCCTCAGAAGAGTCGTTTAAGCGTCCCATTTTCCTCAGATGGCATTTATCTTCAGGTGTAGATTTTGAGCCCTCATTTTGGCCGCTAACGGTTATATGCTGAGGTGAGCAGCTCCTGAGAGGAGCCTTCAGCGCTGGACTGAGGGGAAACCCCGAATGCAGGAGCCTCAGTTTGGTGTGCCGAGCCATCAAAGGAGCCTCGAGCCCCCACCAGGCCTTGCCCAGGAGCCGGCAGCTCTCTGAGGAGATCAAGGACTCACAGGGGGGATGGCACCACGCTTAGGGGAGGTAGTGGGAACGCAAGCAACCAGGGCGGGCAAAGGGCATGGCATGTCAGTTGGTGTGGCTGTTGGTGCCGGCAGTGCTGCTGGCATGGTGAGTGCTCGCCTCAGGCAGGGCCGGTGTGAGAGCTCAGCTCTGGCTGTCCCAGCGATGGCAGCATCGGCACCAGATGGAGCCGGTGAGAGGGGAGGCTGCAGCGCAGAGCTCGGGGTGCAGAAAGTGCCTGCACTGATCTCGTGAGGCGAGGATGCACAATGGGTAGCGCTGCACTCGGTGTGCCATGGTGGAGGTCCTCCTGCAGCAGGGGCTGAGCTGAGGGACAGTCGGTAGGTGACAAGTGTCAGCGGAGCTGAGCGGGAGCTGAACTGGTTGCTCCAGGCACAGGCTGCGCAGCGGCATCAAGAGTTCACCATAGTGCAGACAGAAAGGGAGGAGGGTGTTAATGCAGTGGGAGCTAGTAACAAAAAGAAAAACACAAACAAAAAAAACAAATAAACAAACAAGACCCAAACCTCCCCCAAAAACAACAACAAAAGAGGAAGAAGACAATTAAAAACAAGAGTTTTCCTCCAAATTCCTATGTCACCACCCGGAACCACTTTGCAGTTGTGCAAGGGGGCTAACGAGGAAATGCGCACCCAGCCCGCTGATTCACCAGTAAAGAGGACCACTACTGGTGCCTCTAGGAGAAAGCATCTGGTCATAGTAGCGCCTGCAATAAATGCTTGGATGATATAGAGCTGTTTCAGCTGCTCCAGCCAATGAGTCAGCTTCGTTTGGAGCCTGGCTCAGATGCCTGTATACAAACACCCATAGTATGGGGAATAAACAAGAGGAATTAGAGATGTGTGTGTACACGGCTACAGGGATCTGATATTACTGGCATCACA
>JASSUY010032584.1:0-23805 GCA_032466535.1 Forpus xanthops | reverse complement strand
GGTCGGGAGCCGCGCGGGGGCGGCAACGGCACCCGATGTCTGCCGGAGCGCCCCCATGCGGCCGAGCCCAGCACCGGCACCCGGGCAGCGCCCACCGCCCCGAGCGGGAACCGGGGCTGCGGAACGCGGCTTCGAGCTTTCCCGTCGCCCGAGGGGAGCTGCCGCCTTGTCCCGGGGCTGGTGCTGGCTGTCCTGGGAGCCTAAGGGCTCCGGCAGCCAGGCGCAAGGCCACGTGTGAGGGAGGTGGTGAGTGCGGCCTTGGCGGGGTCGCGGTGGGCACCGTGTTTAATGGCAGCTCTGGTAGAGCGCGGCTTTGATAAAGTGAGGGTGAAAGTCCGGACAAGGCCCTGGCTGCGGCAGCAGGACCTCTCCAGCTCGGCTGCATTGACATAATGCCCCCAGGCTGGGATCCGCGGGGAGGTGACACCCTCCAACCAGGGCTGGACCACCCCCGTCAGCCACCCCTCGGGTGGAAGGATGCCATGCACCACATCATGGGATGAAACCCTTCCTCCTGCTCCTCACCGAGCACACCGGCCCTGGGAACAGGCGCAGTCGCCACTCCGGCCTGAGATGCCTGCTGTGTGGGAGTGCCATCCTTATGCCTGGTGAGGAGCAGCCGTGACGCTGCTCCCTTCAAGACTGGGGTTTGGGTAGTGCAGCGAGGGGCAGAACTCAAACTACCAACCACTAACGAGAGTAATCTTCCTAGGGTGCAGCAGGGACACCAACTGATGGCCACAGTTCGGGGTACTTAGGGGAGGATCTCCATCTGCAGCATTATGGGCTGATGTCCATTTGTCCTAAGATTACCCAATGGTAGAGTTTTCCTCTTTGCAAAATCCTGATGTACAACATGTAATGCAGCAATAGGAGATCCCGTTCTTGCTCCTCATGGGAGTCCTGGTGAGCTTAGGGTCAAAACTCAGCCCCTTTATTAAGGTACCGGGATTTCATTCTAATTTCTTATTCTAGGTTTTCAAGTCTGCGCAAAAAACACAGATGTGCAGAAGTCTGTATCAAATACAAAGTGTCAAATCGAGTGAGGAGAAAGGATACCATATATGTATTTAACCGAAGGAGAGTTGATTAAAATATGAGGTTTTAATAATGTAAATCATACTTAGTGCAGGTAAAAAAGAGATGGGGGGGGGGGAAGAAGGAGAAAGTGAGGGGGAAAAAAAGCCTCAATAAAATATGCTTGCCTTGTAGGCGACATCCAGCTCTTCCCACAGCCAGGAATACTTATCACACAGGGTCTCTTTCCAATCTTCATTGCCTTCCAATCAATCCCTTGGCTATCAGGAGGCTGTGTTGCAACTCACGGCTGTTCATCTGAGTAGGGACCGTCTGGGAAGCTGAGTTGCAGACTGGTTCTTTGGTAACCACATACAGATAAAACTGAACATGTCTTTCAGTTTGTCAAACAGAAGGCTACCGGCTTTGTAGCATCTTCATAACGAACCGACATCAAGTCAGTGGTGCAGAAACTACATGGGTACGCCTAAAAATTACTATTTGATTTAGGAACAAAGCCTAAAAGGTTTTCTTTCTATAGCTAGGGAAATGCAAGCGCCTTTATTTCGCGTCATTTTAAATTGGTAACACCCAAACTCTGAAAACTTGCATTCCTGCTTGGGGTGTCCTCCTGGTTTTCAGTCAGTGGTGACCATTCAGCTGGTCACTTTTCGTTAGGCCTGTTGGCAGTGCCAGGCAGGCTCCCGTGGGGAAGGAAAGGTGCAGGAGGGGTTTGCCCAGCCACCCATGGCCCCTCTGTCTGTCCCCTCACCTCTGCTGTGCCCAGGCATGGACACACATGGCATGGACACACAACATGGACACGCATGACATGGACGTGGCTGACAGGAGCAGGAGGTCTGGCTGCGTTGTGTGCCCCAGCCGTGGAACCAGCAACACTGCTCTTGAGGCTGCTGGCAAACCTATGCCAATTGCCCAATCCTAAAACCATCGTGCAGGTGAAACTGCTGCTCATGCTGCAGAAGGGACATTGCCTGAGGAAAGATACCCATTGCTTACAGAAAGGGGCAGCACGCGGAGCCCCTCTGCAGAGCAGGGGCAGGGGCAGCCCAGCTTTCGCCTGAAACTGGAGTGACTGTGGTTGTCTCCTGGACTCTGGGGTGCGATCCAGCATGCCGGCGGAGCAGATGAGGAGGCAGAGGCAGCTTTCCTCTCTAGCATGCTGTGGTTCCCATGAGAAAACTCAATTGCGCATTGCCCAGCAAAACCACAAAAATGTTCACAGCGCTGCCTCCTCTCCTCCCACTCAGAATGTTTTTGCATACGCCTCTAGGCACTACAATCATGGTAATTAAAGCTGTAAAATATTATTAGTATCACACTTCTATAGACTTTTTGTCCTAAATGCTTTCTATACCATGCACCCAGTGCAACAGGAACGCAGTCCCTTCAAAAGGGGAAAAGGAGCGGGGTAAGCGTGCATCAAGATGGGAGGTCAAATCTTCACAGGGATGCTCAATGCTCCCAGGCCACCTCTGAAGTCCACCCAGGGCAATTCTGTGCTGGGACTCGGGCAGAGATCCTGCACACCTGGAAGCGTGTGTGCCAACCCTGGCAAAACAGGCACTAATCTCAGCGCTTCGGGAGCATTCCGATGGATGTGCAGAGATGCTGCCAGTGAATGAGGCATAACTCAGCCCCATCCTACTGAATATATCGGGGCAGATATAGCAGAGAGCTAAGTAGACTGTAGCCCTCTGTAGCTTAGACCATGAGCGGTGGCGTATCTGTTCCAGTCTGGCATCTCGTGCTGGGGAAGAGGAATAGGACAAACGTGCTCTGCTGTCTCCCTTCACCAGCAGATCTGAGAATGTCGGGCAAAAAGCCAGAGGCAGCCGAAGAGACAAATTGAGACTTCCCCAGCAAAAAGCAGGGAAGTGTTTTTACAGTGTTTTTTCGCACTGTCCTATCATTAAAATTCAAATACTTTCATTGCCCGGGTACTGTTTCTGCTTACATCCCACAGAGGACAAACCAGCGCCGAGGCCGATCCCTTTCCCAAATGTCCTGACATCTGGAGGTAGAAGTGTCCTTCAGAAGACATCTGCCCTGCACAAGTGGTAAGGAAGGGATAGGAAGAGTTCTGGTAATTTTATAGCTGGTTTTATGCTCTTGTATTTTGATTTTGAAATGGTTGTAGGGTACCTAAAGTAGACAGGTGAAAGCAAGAAATAATAACACTAAGGAAATTAATAACTCAGGTGAATCCAGTGATGGAGGTAGTGGAACTTCAGCTCAAAAGACAGCCTCTATTTCAGACCTTTCCTTCCTAAAATACTTGCAAGCTAGAGAATAAATGCCAAATTTTAAGACCCTTAGTCAGTGTGAGGACTAGCTAATCTGACCTCCATGACACAGGCCCTGAACACTCAATGGAATGCATAAAAGCACACATGCCCTTGAACCAAAAACCCAACCCTTTACACATGGTTTTCCTACCACTGTGCTAAGGTACCTGGATGGATATCATTAAAATTCCGGCCAATTCCATGAAGTGATTTGTTTCTTCAAGACCTCATAGGTTCGTCCATGACACGTGCAGATTTCCAGGCAGACATGTTCATGTTCCTCAAGGACTCCCCATAGCCATCGCTGTTCAAACAGTCCTGCCCCAGCTCTGCAAGAGCTCTGCCATGGAAAATCTGCAAGGCTGAGGAGCAGTGTGGGGCATGGGGAGGTGAAGCACAGGGTTAGAAAGGGGGACATACAGATGTGCTGTCACCTCTATGGAGCAGGGAGTGTCTCTGTAGAAATGGCTCCTTCCTTCCCCGCTCAGAACACAAACCTTGCCGGTACAGTCTGACTCTGATGTTCCGATTACACATAAAAAAACTGGAATCACACACGTCATAGGGACATATCCATAATACACAGAAGAAATACGCAGATTATCAGATCTTTTACCTCCTCAGGCTCCCCAGATTGCACGGTTGACGAGGAATCCGAGTAGGAAACAAGTGCCACAGAATCAAAGGGAAAGGAGAAAGAAAACGAACCAGCAGCGAGCAATTCTATTCAAGGAGACAAGACAGGAAGGCAGACCCAGAGGCAGCTCCATGGCTGCCAACACAGCAGCTGGTACAGCTCCCCAAGGAGCTCCAAGCAGAATGTCTCTGTGGTCGGTCCCCAGCCTCCCCTACTGCCACTGGAGGAGGAGGAGGAGCGGAGCACAGGGGTCTAGTTCCACCTCACCCCACTGTGCCCCCTTCTAGCAGTCATAGCTGCTGTGTAGCTGCAACACAGGCAGAGGTACTGCTGAAAATGCATATTAATGACTGTGAAGAGAGAGAACACAAATTGTTCACTGCTAATGGAGAAAAATGCATTGCATAAACACGAATCTTATTAGCTGCCGCTGAGGAGGCTGCAGGGTCTACTGGCTGGACTGTGTAACTGGGGCAAGAGATGGCTGCACACACTCTCTAACTCCTCTGCTGATGTTGGGTAAATTATTTCAGCTTGCAGCACCTCAGTTGCCCCATCTGGAAATTAGGATAATCATTTGACTGCTTCCTCATGAAGCAATTCCAGATTTGTTGATGGGTCTGGGGCAAGGATTATTATTTAGCATTATTAATAGTCATGCTGTTGTGCAGCAGGCAGGACTTGCTGAATGGAAAACAGCACTTTGCTAGAAACCATGCCTCAGAAAGTTTAGAGTCTCCAAAAGCTTATACTATAAGTTAATCCAATGCAACAAAGAACAGGTACGAAGCAGGATGTATTTTTGGCACCTACAACCCTTGACTGAATGCATGGTTGAGAAAAAAGAGTTTTGAAGAGTTTGTGTGCTTGGTGCGCGTAAATCAGAAGGACAGGACAGTACCCCACACACATCGAAAGGTGTGCAGGATGGGCTGGAGTGGAGCTTCCAAGAAAAGATATTTACACTTGACTGCAGGGTGAAAACCAGGAGAGTAGGGTCAGGACGGAGTAGCGGAGGAGATTATCTCATCAAAGTGGTATCTTTCTATTGATCTTCAAGTGAACAGATTTTTATGGCCAGGAGCAACTGCTTAAAATCATCATCGTCTCACCTCTTGTACCCTGCAGATCAAAGAATTTCATCTAGCTATTTGAATTAGATTAATCCTATGTAAATAAAATAGCATGCTAATTATGATCAGTTGGAGGATACAGATTCATCACAGACAAAGCCATGTGCAAGCATAAGGCTTGTAAAACAAGACTTTGCTAAAACTTCTCAGTTAGTCCTCATCCAGACTCATACAAACCTGGAATTCAGTCCATTTTGGAGTTGTGCCTGCATGGTATTTTAGCCATGCCTGTTTCAATCCCTTGGGAAACACAGGTCTGCCTCTGTCCAGGCAGAGCCCCAACCACTGCATGCCTCTGCAGCCAGAAGGGTTGCATTATGGACAGTTGATAGTCAAACTAGCAACTCCTTGTCTGGCCACCACACACACCACCACAGCGTTTCTTGCAAGGGTGAGAAGGTCCTGCTGCTCACTGCACTCCAGCATCATCTAAGCCCTTGGGAAGAGCTGGGCAAAACATCTGAAAGGAAATGTGATGAAACATGGAGCCCTGGAGGAGCTGAACATCTTCACAGGTTCAGCCTGTACCTGACAAAGAGCTTCATCTGAAAATCGCAGGGAGGAGGAGGAGGAGCAACTGCTGAGATGTCAAAATACACCATTTCAACATTTTCAGAATAGCAGGGCTGAATTTTTTTTGCCTTTAAGCACCCTATTTCTGATAAAAAGCACCCCAAAATGGGTAAAAAACACAAGAAAAAAGAATATTGGAAGAAAAATTACCTTCTAGAGCTCAGTATGCCCAGTATTGTGACGGTGATGGAATCATCATCTTGGCTCAGGCTCACTGCCTTGGTCAAATAAGAAAATGTAGGCACACCAATAGTGCCTGTAGTTTTACTCCTATGCCTTTCAGCCATAAGACTGAAAAGGCCATTCTTTGTCCAGTCCTAAGGAAGATGCAGGGGTGGGGGGAAAGCAAGGAATCACACTGTGAGTGTATCTATCTCACACTGGGTTTGCTAGGGCCAGGTTTGTATGAGACCTCTATGAAGCACCAAAGGACTTGCAACCCTCCCCATGCAGTTATCACCATCAGCGGCTGCCTATTGCCACCCCTGCTGCCCCAGCCCTGGCCCTTATCCCAACTGAAGTGATCCAGAACTGCAACATGAGGCGCCAGCGGAGGCTGCAAACCCCAGCAGCTCGGGAATGCAATGAGGGGGAGCGAAAAAACACCTCCTCGAGTTGCTGGGTATCGCTTGGGACCTCCTTCAGGGCAAATCTGGTTCATTATTTAGTTTCCAGCCTGTCAAAATAGCTGGAGCTGGAGCCAGGGAAGGATGGAAGCACGCGTGGCACTGCACCTCCACAGTGGGAGTTTGGCTTGGCAGCCCTGCTCTGGGATCTCATCAATAGCCCCGGGGGAGGTCGGTTTGTGACTTTAATCTCTGAATGTGGCACTTCCCTTGCATGAGTGGGTTTGGAGCACACATGGTGGGTTAACCCTCCGATGCCTCTCCTCTCTGACACTCAAGATGAAAACCAAGGCGATGGGACGAGGGGTCATCTCAGGGAAAGGGCTTTTGGCAATGCAGCATTCAAGGCACCCCAAGTTTTCTGAAGGCAAGGCAAGCCAGAGCCAGTAACAGAGGCTTCCATCCTGGGAAGGCAGAGATGTGAGCACGAGACCTGGCAATAAAAACACATGACTGCAAATGGTGGTGTGTGCTCACAGTGGAGAGCAGGGTGGTCTTGCTTATGCAGGAGGGCAGTGCCCTCCAAGAACACCCCCAGGAATAACTTCCCAAACTCCCCGCAGGAAAGCCTGGTGCATGCTTGCTCTGCAGCTTGGTACAAGACTCTCACCACTGACATTTGAAGCTGGAGCTTGCAGGGATCAAGGACTTATTCACCACTTACTTTACTGTGCTTAATCCATGCTGAATTCCCTTAAAGTAAGCTGGCTCTCCAGAGTGCTGTACACTTGCATCTCCCAGTGCCTTTATACAGACCCCATTGCTTAAATGTTAGATGCACAGATTTAAATGCTCAGTGCCTCTGTTTATCCATCTCTTGATGGCTGCTGAGGGTTACTCACATCACATTATGGGAATCCAAGCATTTGCAAAGAAGCCCAAAGCCCACAGGTGGAAGCCTGCAGAGGGAAAGGGGAGCGATGATTCCCCCGGGCCCTTTTTCCTAGTAAGGAGAAGGCTTCTGCGCCTTCCAGTTCCTCTCTTGGCAATGATCCGCGTGTAGGCAGTGGTCATAATCAGGAAGTGCCTCCTCCAATTTACAGCTGGTGGTACCACCTGTGCCTCTCCAATTCCAGCCAAAACAACCACCTCCTCAATCCCACTTGTAAGGCAGGGCAGAGGATCCAGCAATGACGGCTCAGATGGAAAAGCAAGACTCGGGTTTAAGTGCTGACATTTCCCTAGGTGTGTACCACTGTTTATGGGCATTTTCTTTCTCCTTGTAAAAGCAATTGCAGTGTCTGCTGATAGAAGATGACCCTGCCATGTCACAACAGCAAATGATCGATAGGTGGGAGGGTAGGCATGAGACAACAAAAAGGGTTAAGACATTCAAATTTGCTGGGCCAACGAGGGACCAATGTGCCTGTGTGGAAGCTGGAATCGAAGAAAGCAGAGCCGGTACACATCACTTCAAGTCTGTCAAGGGTTTTCTTTCTTGAAGGGAAGGTAGTAGCTGCTGGTGAGGCAGAGAAAATTCCTGTACAATTGAGATATAGCTGTGTATATGGCAGTATGTATATACACATAGCCCTGTTGTCCCCTGGTTTTTCATTGACAGGTCCTCCTTGTCCTTTCACTTCATTGTACTTGAAGCCATCTCCCTACTAGTGGAGCATCTCAAGAACCAGTTCTAGATTAGCAGTCCATACTTTAATTTACTCCAGACCCTGAATGGAGCTCTTTTTACTTTGGGAACTGGAAACCTGAGGTGATTGTAAATTACAGAAACTTGTAATAACATTTCTGGTGAGCCAAACCTCATACCAGAAAGGGAAGTCTTGCTGTTTCCATTAATGCAACCAACATCCAAGCTTCCCTGACTTCCATGACTTAGACAGTCTGAACAAAAAGAACAGAGGCCACAACGTTATGAGCAGGAATTCATTCTGTGTGGCCTAATTTTTCCAGATATATGTCCCTTGACTGGGATATACTGTGATCCTGCTCTGGTCCTGCTCACAAAACCTAGGTTGGCTTCTCTGGAGCATGCAGGGCCAAAAGGGACTGATTTTCAGATTTACTAAATGCCTGCATTTCTAGTTAATCTTGAGCTGTGGATGCCAAAACCTCAGAGAGAGTCACTTACTCTCATTGCAAATATAACTTCAGCCTTTCTAATGCCACTGGAAAAGTAATAACCTTTTGAGAAGCCTTAAGGGCACTCTACAAGCTAGATATAAAAACCCCAACAGGATCAGGATGAAAACCGACTGTTCCAGATATCAGGTAAAACACTTCCTTCCATCAGTATTTTCTGCATTGGTGATTTCTTTTCACCAACTTCCCATTGCCTCAAAAAGTCTTCTTGGGAATGACCGGTTTGCTGCAGATTTCCTGAAGAGGCCAACCATTTACTCAACTTTCTGCTCCTACAGTTACTTGCATATGAGCCTAAAGCAGGCAGGTTCTCATCTTCCATTTAGACTGTTTTTAATGGACAATGAGAAGCAGAAGCCATTCAGCCAAGCAGCTCTGTAAAGCTTTTGACTTGCAGCTTCCTCAGTCCAGCACCATGGTGACAAGCCAGCATAGGGAAAATCCACTGCACAATAACCAAGAAACATGCACTTTGCATTTCAGAGAGTGCTCTCCATGTGGCAAAACATCTGCCCAAAGGTATAAAGCAAGCATTTTGCTGTCTTTCACAATGCCTGCAAGTTGCTCTCCTTAGAAAAGGGGGACTTCCTTTTTCCTGCTAAACTCTGTATCTGTTCATCAGACTAATCCCCACCATCTGTACCTGCTGGATCTGCACAGCACACTCCCATCTCCTAAAACTGGGGTTGCCTTGTAAATGGGATCCAGCACACAAGGTACTGACCTATGCTTGGGATATCCTACAGTGCCACTGACACACATAATAAACCACAGTGTTTCTTCCCCTAATCCACAAAGGTCACCTCATGTCTTTGCATCAAAGCAGTCCTCTCTGAGACATGGAAGCATGCATCAGAGCATCACTGGCTCTGACCAGTCTCATGGCCATTGCCACTGGATCTAGAGTAAGGAGCCCCACCACTTCCTTCTGCTAGCTGCTTCCTTGATGTGGAGCAGCAAGTTTAATCTTTTCCTGCTGTGTGACCCAGGCGGTGGTGCCTCAGAGAGCGCCAGTGGCAGTTGGATGAACTGGAACAAAGACGAGCCTTGTGATGTGTCAGAAGCAATGGTGGCCAACATACACATGTGAGACCCAGGGTTTAGCAACAAACAAAAGCAAAGTCTGTGTCTTGCTTTCCTCCTTGCAAGTTTGACATCAGTTAGAGAGGTCACATTCAGGTACTGAACACAACTGAAAGACACACAGACCCTCTTCCAAGGGGTTTTCCAAGGAACAAAGCAGAAAAGACATGGCCGCAGTCGAGTTACATGTGGGTAGCTGCAAGGTTCACTCCAGTAATCACTGTGCAGGCCTTTTTGTGTTCAAAATTAGCTGCCAGCTTTTCAAAGGCAGAACAGCATGTGACCTTCTTAAGGCGCTGATTACTTAAGGTGATGATTACGAGAGTTTCATCTCTTACCTAACACTTCCTGTGATGAGGGCCTGTTTTAAGATGCTTTGATCTTCCTAAACTTTAATAATTTGGATTACATTTTTCCCATACCAGGTATTTACCTCAAGTGGATTTTTTTTTCCAAATCCATACATCTTCCTGCCTGTTTTCATAAGTCCTACATCAGCGTCCTCACTTCACATGACATTAAAATTGCTCACTAGGCCCACTACCTGCAGGAGCAGGGGTAAGGAGGTCCCCTGTTATTCCACAAGGAACAGAGAACTGGAGATGTTAAATGATCAGATGTTTTTTGACAACAGATTAAGTTTTTGTGGGAAGGAGCAATTCTATTCATTCCATAAGCCTTTTTTACATTGAGACTTATTTTTAGCATTGGCAAGACACAGCTCATTAAGTTAACATACAAAGAAAGATATTTTACAATAAATTAGTACCACAAGTTCATTACAATGTGTGGAATTCTGCAACCATCTGAAAGCAGGACGAGTTTAATTTTACATGGAAGGATGTTTCAAGGGCGTTATTGACCCTTCACATGTACTGGTAAAGGGAAGATCAGATGGCAGATCCTACACAGTGGTGGGGGATAAGGCAGAAATTGAAAGCCCAAAGGTTGCTGCTGTCTCCCCTCACATTGCACAGAGAAGTGGATTAGGCTCTAGATCAACTGCTACAAGATGCTAGAAGAGGACTCCACCAGCCATGCTTGGTGGGTCCTGCTTTCTCCCCACCACATTAACTGAGGACAAGCGTTTGGGGTTCCCTGATTTCTTTTGTATGACTGCTGGCAATGATCAGGCTCCGAGGGATGCCACCAACTCTAATTTCATGATTACAGCAATTTGCGCTTCTTTTCCCTTTCTGCATTGTCTTTTCTGCAGAAGGAACTGGTTATAGAGGATGAAGTACCTGTGGGAAAGGAAAAAAAAATGTGTGGAAATGGGAACCTTATAAAAAGTAGCAATGAGAAGTCACTAGAAATCCCTTTAATAGTGAGGGCATTTCAGGTTTGTTGAGAACAGGACTCCCAGTGCCACAAGCAGAGTTGAGCCACACTGTTTTCCCTCAGCTAAAAGCCAGTTTCGTCATACTGGTTTTAACCATGAAAGCAATAAAAATAATTGTTTCCCATCAATTTCTTTCACAGAATAGAGGCAAAAATATCATATTTCTCTTACTATTTGAATTCACTTTTATTTGTGCCAAAAGTAATTCCTGACCTCCAATACACGCTCCAAAAATGGTGACTGAGAATAGAAAGTAAGACCTTGCCTCTGACTAAATGTTGTTATGGTTTATGGTCAACCAAGACCCCCTGCTTAGCGCTTTCCTGCAATTAGGAATTCTTGGCCAACCTGACCATAGCATTTCAGGAAAAAGAAATTAAAAGGTGAAGCATTTCGACAATTATAATGGCTTAAGAAATAGACATGGAAGTAAGAAGTTGAAAGGCCAGCATAATACTTACCCACAGAGCCCAGCGGTAGTTCCAGGCAGGATTTACTCTAGCAATAAAAATATCTATGGGATACAGGTATCATAACAACACAGGGGTAGCAGCACTGGTAGAGCCAAATTACATGGACACAATGTCACCTCCTACCTGCACGGCTGGATCGCTCTGGGCACGGAGCAGGTTCTGTGGGATCAGAAACGGGCATTTTTGTTAGCAGGAGACTTGGGAGCAGATGAAAGCTTGGGTCCACCATCCCCCAACATGCCTGCCAGGGAAGCTGAGCTGGTACAGGGTGGGGAAATTAACAGTGATAGATAAAGCAGTGGTATTAAAATCTCTATTTGCCTGCAGCAGTAAAGAAAGCAAGAGAAGGTATAGCAGCTCTGCAAGGGATACAGCTGCACACCGCTCCTTTTCAAGGGTGAGCTGCTGTAGCTGAATTCATGCCCAGGGAATTAGAAGCTGGAGGAAAACTAAGGGTGGTTATTTATTTTTACCAACCCACTGTGCAGCATCCTTTACTTGTGATTTAATAGCTTTTTACCATTCATAACTTCTGCATTTTCAACCAGGGGGGAAAATGTGATAGGATTTCTCATGACTTTGAAATGGCTCATCTTTGAGGCTTTTTAACCACATTGAAGACGAGTAAAAACCCAAATCCTTCAAAATGGCTCAGACACTGAGCATCCATTGGTGCCTTTCAAAGGTGATTTTCTTCTCAACATGCAAACTCTTATGAAAAATTTGGCAAATGCCTACCTGATTAAGCCCACAAAGCTGTGTTTCTACATTCTTGGGTACATTCTTACATACCTGCACAGAGCTACAGGCTTTCTTTTTTTTTTTTCCTTTTTTTTTCTTCTTTAATTCTTTAAAACTGAGGCCAAATTTTCAATCATCAAAGTACATCTGCAGATCTGAGTTTATAAGACAATGAGAAATATAACCAGAAGCTTGCATACACAGTTACTCTGCTCTGAGCTCCACTCTCGCTTTCAGTTTCTGGAGCCAGATTCTCATACTCTGGCATGAATCTGCATAGGGCCACCAGAAAACTTATTGCCAGAGACCACCCACCTTTACTTTAGTGAGCAACTGTCATATGGATTTTCCTTTCCACTTAGCTCCAATGTGCTTGTGTCCTTTCTCCTGCTCCTTTACCACTACTGCTTATAACAGAAAGGCAAGTAAGACAGGGAGACATTGTAAGGAAGGGGTGGACCAAATGGGCAGCAAGAGAGAGCAGAGGCACATGCCTGGAAATTGTCCTTCAGTGTGACTGTGAAAAAGGAAAACCCATGGCTGACACACAGAGTAAAAGGTTACAGGCTCCAAGTGGTGGCATCTGAAAATCCTGACCTTTCCCACGGTGGGGAGAGCTGTTGTGCTGCTGTTCCAAGTAACTTCTCTATGAGGCTTACTAAAAACAACAATTAGCAATAGCAATAACGGGTTACAGAGCAAATTTGGGTTTATGACTGTCATTCAGCAGGGAACGAAACATATCACAAACGTCTCTTTTAGAAGTGCTGGGAAAACTTGTCATAGTTAAGAATGAAAGTATTAAGCAGATGTGACATTTAATGTCTGAACTGCCATCAGACAGGAAATTGAATTGTTAAATCACATTGTTACCCAAGTTAATTCAAAAAGATAAATAAGAAAGGAAGACACATTTGACAGTGAGCACGAAGGGCCAGTTCATCCGTAGCACATCCCTGTCTGCTGCAGCCCACAACACCCATTCTGGCTCCCCTTCCGCAGCATCACTTCAGCAGCAGCCCCACGGCTGGGAATGTGAGCAGGCTTCACACAGGGTTCCTGTAAGACTGCATCCAACACGCTGCAAGTTCCTAGGCCAAACTATGCAGGATGACAAACCAAACAAAACCTAAGCAGCTTTCCAAACCAAATGACAGTCATCTCTTGCCCCCTTTTCAGGCTCTTGTCTCTGAAATGCTTTGCTGTGTTTGCTTCAACCTTTCAATGCTGAAAAGGCAGTAGCACAAAAGTAGCTGGGTGGAGATGGATGGACTTAGTTCTGGCAGAGCTGGATGGAGCAGGAAGAAAGTTAATAGGGAAAAAGTTTCACATTTCAGTAGACAGAGACAAGCACTTCCCTGTAATAAGGAAAGGATTTGACAGAAGTTTTTGTGTTTTAAGCTTTGTGTACATTTCTTAATAAAAGACTAAGCTCCTTTTCTACTTCCAACACAGTGCATTGTGCCTCAGATAAAATCCTTCTGAAGAAAAACATGCACACACAGTATAAACTGACATTATTCCAGTGCTACAGGGAACATCTTGAACATAATTGCACCACATGGAAGTTGACTTGCTATGAGAAAAACACACAAAAAAGCTTTCACAACAAATCTGTAAACACATTTATGCTCCCAATAGCCATGATAAATCCAATTAAACAGCCAGGATTTGTGCTACAAACTGTCACTAAAGGAGTTAATGCAGTTTATGTGGCAGGGAATATACCAGCTTTAAGCAAGGAATCAGCTCCTAGCTGCCTGAGGTTCAGTTTCCTAGTCCTCACTTGAGATGAGGAGAACTGGCAGCCAAACCAAGACTCTTAAAGCCCAGCTCACTTGTATCCCATTCATGGTGGTACTGTCACTCTGCCTAGTCTTGGCATCACCTTCCCTCTGCCCCAGCTAGCTCCTTTGAGGTGCTGTAGTGCCTCTTCCAGCAGTGCTGGTAACAGGACATCAGAACAAGGTCGCCTGGTTTTGTCACAAGTACTGTTTCATTTCCAGTATGACGCTGACACTTAAAAGAAGTACCAGAAGCCAAACAGGGTCCTGCAGATCCATGTGCCATGCCCTGCATGGTACCAGTAAGCTCAAGTGCAGGATGTGACAACACAGAGAAGCAGTTGCAAAAGCACAAGTCCTAAATGTGAATTCAATTCACTTGCCACACATGGTTCAACTTGCCCATGATTGCTTAAAAATGTGGTTAAAAATGTGGTTCCAAAGCCAGTTTAGCAGAAGGCCTTGTTTTGGTCCGATCTTCTGCTCCCACTGTAGAGAATGCATACAGCTACCACCACAGGAATTATTTCAGCCAGGGATTGAAGATTTTCTTTCCTGCAGATGCCAGTGGAGAACAAAGGAGGGATGCTGCCTTTGCACTGGAAGGAGCATGATGGTTTGCAGCATAAGGGAACAAGAAAGTGCCCAAGAACATCTGCTCCTGAGGAGTATCAAGCAATGCATGGTGAAGTTTGTGCTGGCTACCTGTTAGCCATGATGAAAATAAATCCTACTAAATCAGTAATAGCACAATGTCTGTGATGCCATTGCTCTGCTTCAAAACCAACAAAGCAATTAAAGTCTCACCAGTGAAGGAGGAAATTCTGTTTATGAGTGCTGAAAGCTGTTCCCAGCTGCAGCACAACAGTGGAAACCCCAAGTGCTGGGGGGTGTCTCAGCACTTGGCTCTGTTTCTGAGCATCCTAACTGCACATTAGTCTTGTAGGTGAGACTTCAAAGCTCAGCAGTTAATCATCCTTCAAATAAAGGGAGTTCAGTGAACCCAAACATGTCCCAGCCTTATGCTACAAGAGGCTGAGGAGCACTTCAGCCACTACTCCTGTGCAGTGTTCATGTTGCTGTTCCCTCCAGATGCTTATTTTTGTGCATACGATAGACAACCTCTTTACAACCTTCTGATGTCTGCTATTCTTCAAAGCTTGAGGCCTCCATTTCCAGTGGATGTAGCAATAGTCTCTGTCAGGGCTGCAGTGCTATGACTCACAGCAGAAGAAACTACTATAACAAGCTAGGAAGTAAAACCAACAATGGAAAATATTTACAGTATATGCCTACATAACACTGGCCAGC
This sequence comes from Forpus xanthops, assembly GCA_032466535.1. Classification (NCBI taxonomy): domain Eukaryota; kingdom Metazoa; phylum Chordata; class Aves; order Psittaciformes; family Psittacidae; genus Forpus; species Forpus xanthops. The sequence goes on along the minus strand of JASSUY010032584.1, from coordinate 8,676 downwards.
GATTCTGAGCATTGCAAGTTTTGGTCACTTAGGGACATGTTAAAATTGCCTAACAAATGGCAGTACCCCATCTTCATCCAATATTAACATTCTTCTACAGGTGTCCCATGGCCATGCAAGTTCAGTGCAGAGAAGGTGGGCATTTTGAGCTGAAAGATGCTGTTGCGTCCAGGTAAAGCTGGGATCTTCTCTCCCTACACAAGGGCTATAGAGACATAGATACAGAGAAATGGACAAGTGTTAGCTGTGTGATTTAAGCCTGCTGAGTGCTTTGAGGCAATCAAACTGCCCAAGCCACACCAGGCTCAGGCACAGGTTGAATGTTTGCACCTTGAGCAACACTGATGAGACTCAAGTGCCTTATGAGTATTTCCAGGTGCGTGTAAGCTGTTTCTGACCTCCTTAGCCTGCAGTCTGTTTGGGTTATGGAGCTGGCAGGATCTCCTGGTGCCTGTGAAACTCGTAACTTCTTTGAAGCAGGGAATGGTGTTAGCCAGGTTACCAGTGCTGCGGTGTGCCTCCATGCCGAGGAAGCTTGTTTGGAGTTAGGAATTGCCAAAGGTCCAAGGCAGCTGGCAAATAACATCTACCTATAGATGTTTTCCTTTGGAAACACAGTTCTGGGAATTCAGACTTGAGGGTTAATGACACTAAAGAAAAGCTGATGCTTCCAGACCATGCTGCTTCTGAGATTAAAAGCTTAAAAAGTATATTTTTTAGGCAGTGAAAGAAAACATCCAAGTGAGAAGCTAGCTCCCCAGTTAACTTTAACCCTTTCACATCGAAAAGGACAGACATACAAAACAACCCCTTGCTATAATAGCTGCGTTATACAACTGGAATGGCCAGAAGAGCACTGTGCAGTTAACAAAGCTGATATCTCATGGAAAGTTTCAGCTTTCAATCTGGAATTACTCTTGTGCCTTCATCTCTCATGCACTTTCTGCAGTAAATGTATATATGGTCCACCAGGCTATATCCTGAGGTGAGGCTGTCCAGACACATGTGCCTCAGAGGAGCCTGGCACTGATGCTATAACCTTTAGAAGACCTACAGCCAGTCTGTACCTGGTTCCACATGCTGAAGAAATGGGAGTATGAGAGAAGGTCAGTCATGAGCAGACAGTAAGAACCAAAGACGTGCCCTGCAGTCAGGAGCAGCAGGATTGTCACACAAGCTCAGCAGCAGAGGAACCCACCAGCTCCAACAGAAGCAGAGCAGCAGGACACAGGCAGTAAGGGGTGATGTTGTAAAGCCCCAGGACAAGTCCCATCACAAGGGCATCTGGCAAGTACTTTCACTGCATTTGGCATTGGATCAGAAACCTAAACCCTGATAGCACTTCGAAGAGAATGCCTCTCTCCTCAGTTCACCACCCTACTTCAAGTTATTCTTCCTTATCCTGTCAGAATAGATTACAAAGCTGGAAACACTCAATTTGCAAGGAGGATGGAGTGGGCAAAAGTATTACTTTACAATTCTTTTGTTCTTTGACTCTCCTGAAGCTTCTCTGGCCACTGCCAGAGACAGGAGCCCAGGCTTGTCCAACCATTCATCTGAATCAGTACTGCAAGACTCAACCTTTGGTTTCCAGCTGGCATGAAAGGGGAAAAAAACCCATTTGTACTCTGCTGGAGTTACCATCATGAAATCCTGTTGTTGTCAGCAACAGCAAATATGAATTCTGGGAAAGGCTGAAATGAATGCAGCGGGGAATATTTGTAAAGACCTATTTGGGGCACATCCTGCATTCTTCAAGTGCCTGAAGGATGGCTGTGACTAGCAAGGGCAAAATGACTGTATATCCTGGCTCTCCCTACCTAGGCATTCACACACGCACCCAGCATCTCTTGCTTGTTGGTATTTTACAAAAGATAGCCCTATAAGCAAATTACTTTGGTTAGGGAAATACACCGGAAAGCTGCCTAATAGGTAATGTACAATCTAAATGCATTAATCAAGCAAAGCTACTGGTGTATCTCTGCCTAATCATTCAACAGCACTTATTTCCTAGTCTCTCCCATTTTTATATTTAGATAGGAAAAAACCAGCAGCCAAAAAATTCTGAGTTGATAAGGAAAACACACAAAAAAAGGTCATCAAGCAGCCTGTTTGGAGATGTACAGAAACTTGATAATGAAGAAGGGCTGTGTCAGAAAGCAGGAAAAGCAGACATCTCAAAACACCAGGCATGCTGGGAAGGGAGAGGATGCACGTCAAGCTGGCACACTGTGCCAGTAACAGGGATTGCGCACCAGTGGAATTCACATGTGTGCAGAGTGAAGGCCCTGAAAGCAAGATGTAGGTAGTCTGGAAGTGCCCAGTTAGGGGTGTGCTAACAGCTGCCAGCCTGAGCTGGACCTGTCAGAGCACACACAGAGAGCAAAACAGAAAGCAGCAAGACACCCAAAAACTTAATGTGTTGAACAGCAGCGGAGAGCCACAGGCCTCCTCTGTGTTGTACCCAAGAGCTCAAGAGTGACTGCCCTTCCCGGGTCTTCCCTATTGGTATTCCTCACCATTTACTTGATTAAAGCCAATGACAACCATTTCAAGTACAAGCAGGGCTAGCTCCGCTGCGGCTCTCCTGGGTACTGTGTGGGGCAATGACCATGCTGGCCATGGACTGTGGGGCTAAGGCAGTGGGTTCCTTCAATTCCTCTGTCCCCACACCTTTGTTAAGAGGGAGCTATCACCTCTCTCATATTCCTGGGGAGCATTTTCTCACGTGAAGCCTCACAGGAAGGTTTCCATAAAACAAGTTTCTATTATTCAAGACCAGAGCATCAACATGAAAGACTATGTCCTGAGCCAGTTTAACTCTGTTCCTGGCTTGCAGATAGGCATGGTCTGGAGGGGGTGCCCACCAAATACACATCTGGTTGATCAAAATCCGTGATTTTCCCTGGCCAGTGTAATGGCACACCAGCAACTGTGGCAGCATTCATGCAAAAGTGTGATTACAAAGTAATTGGAAGACATTACCAGAGCCTTCTTAATACAGAACAGCCTCCTTTGATCTAAAAGAGCTTAACAGGCCCCTCTAATCCCTGAGCACGGAGATTAACCATGAAGGTAGCTGAGCACATCAGGGCTAAAATTTAATTTCCAGAACCACTGGAAAGAGAGTAATTTTTTCACATTTGTTTAACACTGTTAGCAATTCATTCTTCCAAGAGTGTCAAATCCCAGGACAATTACTAGAGGCCGCTGTATAAAGGTGGTAAAAAGCAGTAATGGTTAATATGAGTGCAAATCTGAAGGCATAAGACAGACATGCACTTATCCATAAACAAGACCTTGTTCCCATGGCCTCTTTATAAAACCATATCACCCCCTGTGGTTTCCCAGAGCAGACATGAGGGGGAACACACATACTTGATCAGTTCTCTTTCATTCCAGGGCTCTCATCTTCTTCTATTCTTCAACAAACTTCTATTGGTTTTAAACCGTAGAATGATGTTTTGAAGCTCAAGACAGTGGGCAAGCCCTCAGTTTCTCCACAGGAGGGATGCAGCAAGGTAATGACTTGCCTGTCTGCAAGCAGTGAGGACTGTTCAGCTGCCAGTGAAGCCTTGGGTACGCGTCAGACTATCAGTCGAGATGCTAACATTAGTGGTAGGGCTTGGCTTTTGTGATGTGCTTCTCTGCCAACTAAAGACTGGGCTAGGATCACCAGCCTAATTACCACAGACCATCCATAATCATAGCTAGGCTGGAAAAGACCTTTAAGATCATGAAGTCCAACCCTTCCCCCCAGTACTGCCAACACCACCACTGAACCATGTCACCAAGGGCCTCAAAAGAAAACAATAGATTTAGGTAAACACTAAGCAAAGCTACATATAAACTAGTGGCTTAAGAGCCAAAGGTGCTTATTTCAGAGCCAGCATGCACAACCACATGCTATTTTCTAGCATCTCCATCCACCAGCCTAGCTTACCCTACATGCTTCTTTTAGAGGAAGTGTCCTTGCCACAGTTCTGGGATCTTTCCCCACAGATAAATCCATTTAAGGTACTAGTGACTGCACAGGGTAATCTCACAGCTGCTCCAGGGCTGCATCAATGCTCTTTTAGATAAGTTCACTTACGCTTAAAAGTGGGGGTTAAGAGGGCCTTGAAAAATGATGTCTGTAACATATTATCAGAGCGAATCTAACATAATAAATACAAATTTCAAAAAACAGCACCCCCCGCCTATCTATTGCAGATTCCAAGCAAAGAAGGAATCCAGACAGATTTGTGTCACTGCTTCCTTGCTATATAAATAGCTGCAATTGACATGCTAAAAATAAACCAGATAAATATTTAAGGCCCAGTGCTATTTAACTTCTTGTCGTGCTTACCTACTGCTTACTGTTGTGTAAATCAGGAATAATATCAGTGAGATCAATGAATTTACACCAGAATCCTCTGCTGAAGCCAGAGGGAGGGACTGTGTTTCCAGCAATTGCAGATGCATCCTCCCATGAACACTTCACCATCAGCAGAGCTTTCCTTCCTCCTGACCTTCAGGCCCCCTTGATAGCAATGGGAAAGCAAGCACAGGGTTAAGTGCCAAGAAAGCTGTGTGACTCAGAAGCCACACAAGAAGGCAAATGCTGCTTTATTCAGAGGGGTTTATCTAAAACCACTCAGACTGAGCCCGTCTCAGAGATGCCTGACCCCCAACAAAACAACAGGAAAACGTGTGATGGCACAGCGATTTGCAAAAGCAGTTAGAATAAGCATCTTTCACTTAGATAAATAGGCAAAGGCTTAAGAAAAAGCAGCATAATGAAAAAATATGGTTCTTTTGCCTAATCCATACAATAAGAAATGTAACCTGTAAAAAAACCAACTCTTCTTACTTTTTAAGTTTATCCTGAAAAAGGGCTGTTAGGTATCTACTACCTGGAGCAGTTTGGGAGAAGCAAATATTCCTAGCAGAGCAGTACCTACCTCAGTATGTACACACGTCAAATAAAACTGATTACCATGAAACTACTTTAAAAATAAGTAGCTGTACTTTTCTTTGGTAGATCATTTTTCTCCCCCCAGAATAACTCAGTATTTTGCCAGTGAAATACTTCAGACTAATGCACTCCCGTAAAAAAACAGAGATGAACAAAATAGTCTCAAATGGCTCTTCTGTCTAATTTTAACTCTAAGAGACTGTTTTACATCAAATAAAGAGACAACATAATGAACCTGATAATAAATTGCATTATTTGCAGAGGCACTTATGGAACATGAATTATTTGTGTTACTGGAATAAACATTCAACAGAATCCACCAAAACATGTGGAACTACTTAAAGGGAAATACAGTAGCTCTCCATCCTGAATAAACCAAGTAAAAAAGAAAACCGACCCCAAACAACAAAAAAGAAAACCAAACCAAACTGTGTTCAAGCATGTTTTGGAATGGTGTCATTCTGATTACATGGGGAAAATAAAGACACAAAGGCTGCCTGTTTTGCTACATTTCTCTTGCTTTTCCAGGAAACCAAATATTAAGTACCTGGCTTACAAACCTCCTCCAGCAGTTGATCCCACTTCCTTTGACGTTCCCCTCCTACGAATGACACAATCCAACACCCACATGCCAGCTCTAAGCAGGAATGCTATGGCTTCAACAAACCCCTATCCACTCAGGGCTGGCCAAAGAAAGATAAAGCACCCTGCAACTGTGCAAACAAATTGTACCCATTTCTGATGTAAGGAGGCGGAATGGAGAGCAAAGGCGGGGGACAGAATAATACCAGAGGCAGCATCCTTAGTCATACGGAGTATGTGTTGAGGTTTTTAAAAGCACACCTGGAAATGAAAAGCCTCCATTAGCTCTAGCTAGAAAGTAAACAGCAGGCTGCAAGTGGGTAATGAGCATAACCTCACAGAGTGGGGACTGGAACCCCGAGTGCCTTGTCCACAGCTTGGACATGAAGATGCTGCAGGGAACAGGGGCCGTCTCCAACAGCAGTAGCACCTAAGGTAGGTAAAGCTTTGAAGAGCACAGAGGACATCCCCATCTGTGCCCTGCACAGCTGTAGCCCATATTTATAGGCTAAATAAATCATCAGCAGGGAGTGGCCAGATTGTCTGTGGAAGAAAAAGGATTCAGCAGTACAAAGAGGATTTGGTATTACATCTAAGGTTGCAGACAGCTTTTAGGTAGCTACACAAAGGTACTGCAGGTATATTAAGGAGTGTTTCACAGGCCAGAAATGCATCGGGTAGCAAAACACAGAGATCCAAAAGCCTGAGGAAGGCACACACTGGGAACACAGCTCACCTGCCTCCTTCCCAGTTACTGAAGTCTCAACTTGTCAAAAGCATGAGCTTAGAGCCCTGCATGCTAATTCCCAGGAATGTGACCTATTCCCAACAGTACCAGTATGGGTGCCTGTCACAGCTATTGTTGTCCCTTGAGCTCTCTCAGCCAAAAGCTAGTCTCACTCAGCTCTCCCACCTTAGAAGACCCGAGAAGGGCAGAGCTGCATCTGTAAGCAACCTCCCCATTTCAAACTATACTTGTGAGCGAACAGTTAAAAATTCCACCTTTAAGATCAGAACCCAAGCTCTGCCCTAAGCAATTCCACCAGTTAGGAAGACAGACAAACAAGCAAGGAAAATGTCACGTAGTTACTCAGAGCCACCCTGACAGGAGGGCTGCAGCGAGAGCACCGAGTCTCTTTCAGGAGGCACATCTCACTGTGGTAGAACATTGCCTAATAGCTGCTGTATCCTGCTTGAGTGAGTGAGTGCGTCCTCCTCGGAAATCAAGCAAGGTTCCTAACCAGTTGTGACAGAGTGCGGTCCCCTAAAGCTACATTTTCCATCTGATTCATGCTGACTGCCTGTAACCCTACGACGGTTATTGGAAGTTAATTAGCGGTGAAGTGCAAAGAGCTCTAGGAATGAAAATACAAGCGGGAACTGAACGTGGATTGTCTCCATTCCCAGAGAAAATGCTGTCAAGAAGGTGAACATAACCGCAAGAATATTGCACATGTGAGCGGGATTCCGCTAATAACTTGGCTACGATTGTCCCTCGCTGTTTAGACATGCAACTGAGAGATAACATATTTCTGAGGGAAGCAGGTAAGCACAAAATCCAGCATTTCTTTCTTCACTGCATTTGCTGGAGAAAGCACCCGAAAAGTTATATAAAGGCAACACCCAAATTACATAAAGATAAATAAAGATAAAAATCAATCGCTGCTTCCTTTGGCGACTGCAGTTTGTCAGATGTTGCACACGCTATCAAATCCCAACTATTTTTGCCCTTATCCTCCACTTCCTGAGTACTTGCAAGGAATAATCCACAGTTAGATGCGAGCCCAGCCAGCGCGGAGAGGGTGTAGGAGGTGAGGCGAGGAGAGCGCAGCCCCGCAGCACCCACTCCCTGCACAGAGGAGTGCCAAGACACAGTGCGAGGCAGTGGGCAGCCCCTCCAGGTGTTAAAAAGCCTCTGCTGGCACCTGCAGGAGTTGGATCTGGCCCTAAACAATGAAAAATAAACCCAAAAGCAACCTTCACGCAGAGAAAGTGTGTTGAGAACAAGGAAGGGAAGACGCTGTAGTAAAGCAAGTAGGTTGGGAAGGTCAAACGTTGGGCTCAGTATAAAAATACATGGTGATGCCAGAATGCCTTGGCAAAACTGTGTTTATTGACTTTCATAGAACAGGAAGAAAGCGCCAGCCCTTTCCACCCCTGAGTGCTGACTGTGACTCACATGCCACCTAAATGAGCGCAGTGAGCAAGCAGGGACTGAACAGTGCTGGACCTTGCTCACCTACTCTGCACCAGGGAGAACAACGTGTCCTGTTCCAGGCTCTTCCTCTGGCTGCCTTGGAAACTCAGGAAAGTGCCGGATGTCCACCTCCATCACAGCACCTAATAACATCTCGTTCAGGGAATTCCTCCTCGCTGCGTGGAAGTGTCGCAAGTGGTTCACACGAGCCTTTGGGTTCGGATCAATTCATACCCTGACTGGTAAGGACAGTCAACACTGTGGGTCTGCCAGGCAGAGATGGGACCATAATCATGAACGGTTTGGGTTGGAAGGGGCCTTAAAACTCATCCAGTTCCAACCCCCTGCCACATGCAAGGACACATCCTGCTAGACCGGGTTGCTCCAAGCCCTGTCCAACCCGGCCTTGAGCACTGCCAGGGATGGGGCAGCCACAGCTGCGCTGGGCACCCTGTGCCAGTGCCTCAGCACCCTCACAGGAAAGAACTGATGCCTAAGATCCAATCTCAATCTCTCGTTTTAACCCGTTACTCCTTGTCCTATCACTATAGATCCTGATGAAGAGTCCCTCCCGGGCATCCCTATAGGCCCCCTTCAGATACTGGAAGGCCAGATGAGGTCTCCACGCAGCCTTCTCTTCTCCAGACCGCACAGCCCCAGCCTTCAAAGGAAACGCTTTTCCCTCACTGCTTTTTAGTCCCACAAACGCCCTCCCTGACCCCCGCTAAGCTCTAAAGCACAACCCACAGACACGCGGTGGGTTAAGACCCACCAGAGGCTGTGCCTCCCTCCCTCCCCGCCGCTCCTCACCGCGGGGTTACCCGCACCGCGCTCACCCCTGCCCGGGCCCGGTCACCCCGAGCCGCCCCGCGGGGACAGGCGAGCAGCGCAAGGCCGCACCGCCCCTCTCCGTGCCGGGACCGCCCTCGCCGGCACCGGC